>JAQGBS010002093.1:0-13863 GCA_034698545.1 Acrobeloides obliquus
GTTTTCATGCTTCGGGAATGCGCGGAATCGATTTCTCGCATAAAATTACCCCTAAGAATGTATTTTTTACAAAAATTGTTAGAAAAAAATTTTTTTCGGAGGAGTGGCCATGATTTTTACCCCCCCCCCCCTTTAAGTCCAATTCCGTCAAGGCCTATACCAATCGATAGGGCTCGGTAAGAGAAGAAAAATGACACCAAAATCATGAGGGTGCCGACAATAAGGGATTAGATAATTTCCGCACACCCTGTATATCACTCTGTACATTTTTTATTTTGGATTTATATTAAAAAAATGTAATTTAAAACTAAAACAAAAAGGCCCCCAGAGGGGCGGCGTGAAATTAATTATTTTTTAAATCTTGAACAAGTTGATTAGCCACCCTCTCCGCTGAAAACGACATCTTGTACCCGAACATTTGTTACAATAGTGGATCTTCTTTGTGTCGTATTTGGTGTCGGATGACCGCGAAAATCCTCCCTTTTTGAGACAATTGCAGCTTTTGCCGCATTCCGAAGTTCCTTATGCAGCCAGATGTAGATAAAACTGTTGCTCACACCACATAATAGTAGCCCGAGTATGTAAAATGGGCCAAAACTTTTGAAGACTGCAAATCCGGCCCATTCGGCAATGCCGACGAGGCAGCTCGGGAACATCATAAAAACCATACCGCAGAGGAGGATGCCCAAGGAGAGACGGTTAGCCTAAATTTAATTTTTTTAAAGTTTTGTATATACCATTGGATTCAGCTCAGTGATACATTAAGCTGAACTCAATGGAATGCAAAACAAGTACCATATCATGGGAGTTTCATACCCTACCCATATGGCCGTGGAAATGCTAGACTTGCATATATGGGCTCAGGTTCGAAACCCGGTTTATTCCAAAAGTTTTTGCATGTTCTTGAAATTTACATACGCCTAATTTTGGTTGTACATTATTTTTCATATTTATCAAGTTTTTGGTATGGTTCGAGAATATGCAAAATCAATTGCTCTCAGGCGGAACTCGCAAAAAATTTTGAGTAAATGCAAAAACTTTTGGAACAGGCCGGGGTTCGACCTGAGCCAATAAAGTGCTAATCTAGCATTTAACCACTCGGCCATACTTTTATGGTATAAAAACTCTATGATATGGTACTCGTTTTGCTTGTCTCAATGAGCTGAATCCAATGGTATACATCGAATTTAAATTTAGATGCATACCCATTTTCCCCATTTCCCGTGAATGGAGGTGGTGCTTAAATTTTACCTCAACTAGTTTAGTAGTCTCTTGAATCGCAATCGAATTCATATTCGTCTTGATTTGAATTTTTCTCAAATCATAACCAACAATGCACGTAAAAATGACCACTGCCAAATCCAATGCCTACAATTTTTGACTTTTTATTAACTTTTGAATTTTTTTCAACATTTTGGAATTTTTTTTTCAATTTTTAAACAATTTAAGCATACCATATTTGTAGCACCCCACCATATCTTATAATCAGAGCTAACAAAACATCCTATGGCTGCACAACCAGGTTGAGGTTGAATTTTAGTCAGTAAAAATTCTAGGGTCACATCAATAGACGCTAGGAAGATGCCACCGGCTAGGGTGATCCACATGTTTAAATCATGGTTTTTGCGGCGGTAATAGACGGGGAAACGCATGGCCTAAATTTGGAAAGTTGTTAAATGTGGTTATCTTTGGAAGATTATAGTTAGGGGAACTGAAAAGTGGGTACTTTATAGTGGTACTTACTCCCCCTCGAGACCACTCTACCCCACCACACCCTCAAAATTTTTGAAAAATTTCGATTTTGGACCACAATATTCTATTTCAAAAATGGACCTTAAGGTCGTGTTAAGCATATCCAAAAAACTTTAAATGACACCCATCAACCCATATTTTAAAAATTTTTTGAATTTTGCAAATTTTCGTGTCAATACACACATTTTTGTAAATTCAAAAATTTCAAAGGCATGATGGGTATCGTTTAGAGCCTTTTAGGCATGGAGAACAAGAATATGAAACCCATTTTCAAATTGGAGTTTTCTATGACGAAATCGAATTTTTGAAAATTTCGATTTTTGCCCACAATGTTCTATTCCAAAAATGGACTTTAGAATCGTATTCAGCATGTCCAAAAACTTTTAAACGATACCCATCAACCCATATTTTTGGAATTTTACAAATTTTCGTGTCAATATACAGACTTTTGAAAGATAAAATTTTGATAATTTCAAGGCTTGATGGGTGTCGTTAAAGGTTTTCGAATACGAGGAACTCGAATTTGAGGTTTAAATTGAATTTGGTGTTTCAAAATTCGATTTTTTTATCACCAAATTACCATTTTCGCGTAGGGGTAGACCCTTGTTTCTCTTGTATAATTTTAAGATATACTTGAAACCTATCAATAGCTATAGACAAGGCTATAACCAAGTTAATTTTGAATTGAATTGTAAGGCAAAGACTTGAAATCACTAGAAAATAAGGCTCATAATTAAATTGTACTGGGTTCCAATGAATTATATAATTGATGATATAAGGGAAGGCTAAAAAATGGATTTCAAAAAATTTAAAGGAAGTTTTTTATATACCTGATATGGCAAAAACAAAATCTGTGACTGATAATAATAAAATTAAACGGAGGCCGACATTTGTTTGGAGGCGTTTGGATCTAAAAATCGATTTTTTGTGCTAAAAATGACATTTTTAATCATTTTTTTTAATGTTTCCGCTCTTTCCAACATGCATCGTGCGCAAAAATATTTTCCCTCGTGCTGCTAGTTAACCTTCATAACCATTGCTAGTTACGGCGACCCTATATCTAGCCCAAAATCTGCTCGATCAAACGACTTTCTCGCCCAAACTACAACTCGGTCAAAATACTACTAGCCCAAACTACAACTCCACCAAGATACAACTTGGCCAAAATACTACTGGCCCAAACTATAACTCGGCAAAAACACAACTCGGCCAAAATATAACTTGCCCAAAACACAACTCGATCAAAATACTACTCGCCCAAACTACAACTCGCTCAAAATACAACTCTTGCGTTTTCTTACTTTCATAGCCTACCAGTTTTCAAACTTTGAGCTTATAAAGGAAGCGGATGAAACAAATGACGAAGATCTTATTTTGAATGATGAATAGTAAAAATATTTTGTAGAAATTAATTTTTCCCATTGCTTGTCATTTTTTATTCTTGTTTTTTTGTTTAAAAAAGTTCGGAATTATGAATTGGAAATTTTAGGCAAACAGTTTTGGGCAACTCACAAATTTCAGGAAATTTCCTGACCTATCCTATAATTTAAATAAATATAACATAAAACAAGTTTATTCAACTAAATTCACTTTTTTAATTTGGCCGAATAGTATTTTGGGCGAGTTGTGTTTTGGACGAGTTGTAGTTTGGGCGAGTAGTATTTTGGCCGAATTGTGTTTTGGGCAAGATATCGTTTGGCTGAGTTGTGGTTTGGGCTAGTAGTATTTTGACCAAGCTGATTTTGGGCGAGATGTAGGGTTGCTGTTAGTTACCCCCTCCAATTTGAGGGAGGGAGAATTTGGGAAAAAAACAAAAATTTGTTAAAAAAATAGCAAAAATTGGGAGGGGGTACGAGACCAAAATGCCGAAAATGTAAAGACAAGGGTCAAAATTCGATGGGAGGGGGTGGATTTTGGGAAAATTAAGAAAAGAAAACAATGACATAATTTCAATCCAAGAATGGGGATAGGGGGAGCTTTTTGGAAAATTTTTTGGCGACCTTTTTTTGGTCGCTGCGCGTCGAAATTTTGATTTTTAAAAATCTTTAAGAAAAAGAAAAAAAACATGCGCTGCAGGCAAAACTTTTTTTGAGGCTGCTTGATTTTAAACTGAAAATGCTCGACAAATTACGATTTTTGATGATCAAATTTTGAGCAAAAATTGATGAAAGTGGGAATTTTTATGAAAAATCATAATGGGAGACCATTAGGATTTTTTAAATTTTTTCAGGACTCTTATGTTTTTTCCAAATTTCGGCCGGAATAAGGGGAACTTCCCCCTGCTCCCCCGTAATTACACCACTGCTAGAAAAATCGCAAATATTGGGGGGGGGGGGGGAGGAGGGGGTACTGCATTACTGATATCGACCTCACCTTATAAACAAATAAATAATAAACCCATTTCCTAGAATAGATAATACTTGACATGTGAATATAATCCAATCGATTGCTAGGTTGAATACCGGAGGTAGTTTAAATGAAACTTGATAATCAGTACCCGGGCTACTCATCTCAATATTATTACTATTCATAAATTTTTCCGGTTCCGGGTCACTAAATATGACTTGCTAGATAATAAAAAATACAAATTGCCTAATCAAAAAAATAACTACAATTATAGTTGCCTATTTGAGCTTGATGACATGTGAAATTTTATGGCTTCTAAGAGAAAATGAAAATTTCAATTAATACCTAAAACCTATAATTTAAATTATGTTAGTTTATTTATAAAAGTAAATCATGAGATACTAGAGTTGATCTTTATTACTTTGATGCATGATTAGGAACGTAGTCAACGAGAAAATGAAAATTTCTCTTCTAAGAGAAAATGAAAATTTAAATTAATACTTAAGAGACGATATCTCGACTTTTCACAATTGCTCCCATATATGAAGGTCGGTGCCAAAGTTAGAAAAATTCACGTTACAAAGTACGCAGGTAAAAATTGAAAATTCTTTAGATTAGCCAAATTAGCCATAATTTATATATATTCGGAAAATTCATGAAAAATGGAGCATTTTTTGTTTTTACAGTAAATTCTGAATCGTTATCATTGTCGAGATAATCGCGTTTGAAGTTGGCGATTTTTGGAATTGGTTTTGAATTTGAATTTCCCGCTAAAATTGAAAATCAGGGTTTTGGCGGGAAATTCAAATTCCATTGAACAAGAATTAACATTTATTAAATTAAAAACTATACAATTCTATTAGATAAATGAAGAACAAATATATACAAAATAGCGAAACTAACACAAAAAATGAAATATATACAAAATTAAGATCATTAGTAAGCAAGATGGATAAGGGGGTCGTGAAACCCACACGCGCGGCGCCCCCTCTAAAGAAAACTTTTGCCTTTCAGCCCCCCCCCCCCATTCCGTTCGGGAGGGGGTCTGTCGACCAAAAAATAGATAAAAAATGCCATTTTTGGCCAAAAATGCATTTTGAGCAAAAAATAACTAAAAATGGCATTTTTGGGCAATAAAATAACATTTTAAAAATTGCATTTTTGAGCAAAAATATCCGTTTTTTGACGATTTTGCCCACCAATCCACCCCTCTATTCACCCTTTTTTGGGCCCTCGCGGCGCCTGGGGCAGTCATGATTACGACCCCCTATCAATGTATATTAGTAAGTCCATTGCAAGGTTACCAAGTGTCCTTATTAAGATTTGTACTTATTTTGAAAGATCAAATCTTATCTTTTTTTTAAAGATCCTTATTAATAAGATTTGTTCATATTTTTGAAAAAGATCCTTATTTGTCCTTTTTTTTAAAAAAAAAGTCGTATTTTTTAATTGTTCTTATTTTTGAGAGAGAAATCTTATTTTTTGAGTTGGCTGTCCTTATTTTTATTTTGTCGACTTGGTAACCCTGGTCCATTGGTTAACACTGGTTGTTTTCTTATACATGCTCAAATCATGGGGCTTATATACCCGGATTTTCAAAGTCTTCATGACACATGAAAAGACTGTTTTCAACGCGTTCCGGTAGGTTCTCAAAACAATCAGAGTGATAAGCGTATCCAGGATCACATAGAGTTGATACAGAGGGTATTGCCAATCGTCCAAAAGCATGTAGGCGAATAATAGGAAATGAGAAGATTTCGGCATCGCCTCCGGAAAAGTTTGGTTCATCATTGATAGTGATGATGATTGTGATGGGAATTCGAATCCAAGGGTTTGGCTAGATGAATTTCCTAAAATATATTTATTTTTATAATGAAAATATTTATTTTGGTTTCAAATTTTTTGAACTCATCAAATGTTAAATTATGTAAATTTTAAAAAGTCTATGTTTGGAAGTAAAGGGCTTATTCTTAGGCTTACGTTTAGGCTTATTCTTAGGCTTAGACTTATATTTAGGCTTACGTTTAGGCTTAGGCTTATTCTTATTCTTATGCTTAGACTTACATTTAGGCTTAGGCTTACGTTTAGGCTTATTCTTAGGCTTAGACTTATGTTTAGGCTTATGCTTAGGATTAGTCTTACGTTTAGGCTTAGGCTTATTCTTAGACTTAAGTTTAGACGTCGGTTTAGGATTAGGTCTAAGCTTAGTTTTAAGCTTAAGATTAGGCAAAGATGAGGTTTAGGCTTAGAATTTAGCTTAGAATTAGGTCTAATCTTAGAATTGGGCTTCAGCTTAGGCTCCGTCTTACAATTTTTTATTACAATTTTAAATACCGTTAGGATTTAAAATTCTTTGTATTGCGCCTTGACCATTGAGAGACACCGAACTGTAAGAATTCATGCTAGTATCCATGAAAAAATCAGCATAGACATGCATATAAATAGAAGAGATCATATACAGCGAATTAACACAAGCTTGAAATAGACAAATAAAAGCCGCTTTGCGTAGATCACTATAAGTACTGAGTTTCGAATTGCTTACTATCTTCATCATTCCTCGAATTTTGAGGACAACCAGAGTGGAAAAAATGATTGTGCCAATTAAAAGAGCCGAACTAATACCTAGACAAATGTAGGCATTTTTCACGGTTGCGAATTTGACTACGGTTGCGAATAAATAATGCATCAACATGGCCACATCATAGGCTAACAGCCATAGGAGTATTGTTTTTTTGGTGAAAATTTTTTCATATCTATCAGTGAAGTAGAGACAGAAAAACCGTGTGAATGCTAGAGGAAAAATCGACTCTACAGCTAAACCCAGGCTCCAGTGCTGAATTATTTGTATAGCTTTGATCTTCATATAGTCTGGGTAGAGATACGTGATTTCCATAGCGATTCCCAAAATTAGGTTGAGGATAGCCGTGTGGAAGACGAACCATTTGGCGTCTTCGTTTTTTTCTTTTCCGAATAGCGTGATCAGGATGAGAGTGACCACTGGGATATACATGATATGAAGCAAGAATTTTGTCAATGTTTGGCTGATATCATGGATGAAGATACAGAAGTTTTGGGGAGTCATTTGATTTAGTGGTTGTCCATCTTGTTGAATAACATCGAACACTGTAGACACATTTTGTTGGAATACTAAGTCACACATGTTGGTTTTGGTGATGTAATATGAAAGAAGATCAGAATCAGAAATCGAAACGGGTCGGTCCAAAAATCAGGCACAGGACTCTTTCTTTTCCAATAGCTTTTAGACTGGAACTTTTCGAATAAAATTATAGGACTTCAAATGGTCTAAGTCTTCTAGAATGAAAAATAAGTTGACAACCGCTCTATGGCATGAAGAAAACAGTGTGTTATTCTTTTCTTAAATTGAAAGGGAGGTTCCGTGAAACTTGTGTGAGTATGGTTAAAACATAACATCTGTATGTCAAAATTGGATTTCCAATAAGAGACGCAATACAGGGTGTCTCAAAATTATGGAGACTTTTTGATAAATAAGGATAATAAGGTGCATCAAAATTATGGGAATTTTTTGTTTCGATTGAGTTTTCTATTTTTTTTTGTTTCAAAAACGAAGCGAAGTACATTTTACAAATAAATTTTGTCGTTTTTTTGCGCCAAAATGCAATTTTTATGAAACTTTTGGAGCTACTGCACTTTAAAAAGTGCAGTAGCTCGAAACTGTTTATTACCAAAAAGTCTCCATAATGTTGAGACACCCTGTACTATGTTAAAAATATTAATCTAATTGCTGTTTATAATTTAGAAGTTCATGCTATATAAACTACCCCCAATGAAAACTAAATAACAGGTGCTAGAGATTCATGGAAAATTAAGTTTGTGTGAGTACAAAGTATACAGGAAAAATGAAAATAATAAGCTCATTACGGTAAACATGTGGTTTCACGTACCAGTCGACTCTTGATATAAGGACACCCGAAGGAGAATCAAACGAACACGCAGGGATGCCGGCGGGAAAATCGCAAACAGGATTCTTGTAGCTACTATACAATAAGGGAGGGCACCCACGTGAAAAGATTTTCAAAATTCTTTTTCTGGAAATGACCCCTCTAGGGGTAAAAACGTGCGGGAAATCCGAATTTGACATTTTCAAAGCAAAAAAAAGATTCCCTGATTCAGAGAAGGCCTGTGTATTGAAGCAAAAAATAGCAAAAAAAGCGCAGCGACATTTGCAAATGTACATGCGCAAATGTCTCTGAGCAGGTGTATATGCGCAAATGACGTTGCGCAAATGTCCGTGCTCAAATGTCCCTGCACAGGTGTATATGCGCAAATGTCCATGCGCAAATGACGTTGCGCAAATGTCTATGCGCAAATGTCCGTGCGCAAATGTCGCTGCGCAGGTGTATATGCGCAAAGGACGTTGCGCATGTCTATGCACAAATGTTGCATGCGCAAATATACATGCGCAAATGTTGCATGCGCAAATGTTCATTCGCAAATGTCCATGCGCAAATGCTGCATGCGCAAATGTATATGCGCAAATGTACATGCGCAAATGTCGCTGCGCAGGTGTATATGCGCAAATGACGTTGCACAAATGTTGCATCCACAAATGTTCATGCGCAAATGTCCATGCGCAAATGACGCTGCGCAAATGTCCCAAGTGATGCCAACCCCGTTCAATGGGGTCTAAGAGCCGAAATAGCTCCAAAATTTCTAAATGAATTTTTTATATTTTTTTAAAATACAGGGATAAAAACGGTGTTCAGAGGATCGTTTTTTAAAAATGAAGCACCGATTTTACCATTTAACCATAAATACAATAAATGTATGATAATCTCTTTTAACGAAGTCCTCAACTTTTTCAGTACCTATGTACTTGTCATCACTTCTTTTGCAAAATTTTCAACACAACCTCATATCATAAGGTTGGTTGCCTTGTCAACCTAATCTTTTATTTACTAGAAGACATTGAAGTTCAGCAACACTTTTTTATTCTCATATTTATTTATTCGACAATTATCTTTTCGTTTTGTAGCTTACAGTCCTTAATTAATTTTCTATAAGGAGAATAATCATGATAATCACATGTTTACCTTAAGGAACTTATTATTTTCAGTCCTGTATACTTTGTGCTAGCACAAACTTCCCAAACAAATTTTCATTAAAAAAAACCTCTAGCATCTGATGTTTAATTCCATCGGGATAAATTCTAAATGATCAACTTGCAATTAAATTAACATTTTTAACATACGTTCTTGGCAATTAGATTTCGGAATATAGTTTTTTTCATAACACAACCTCATATCATGAGGTTGGTTGCCTTGTCAACTTAATTTTTTATTCACTAAAGGACATCTGGCGAAGATCAGCAACACTTTTCTATTCTTCTATTTATTTATTCGAAAATTTTGGAGTTGTTACGCAAGACTGGCCCGTTTCGATCTCTGACGCTGCTTAGTCGAAAGAAGTCTTCTTCCATATTACTACACCAAAATTAAAATGTGTGATTTATTCCAACAAAATGATTCTGTGTTCGCTATTATGCAAAACTTGAACCAAAATGGACAACAACCAAATCACATGACTCCCCAAGACTTCTGCACCTTCGTACACGAGATGAGTCAAACATTGACAAAATTCTTGCTTCATATCATGCACGTTCCGGTGGTCACTCTCATCCTGATCACGCTATTTGGAAAAGAAAACGAAGACGCCAAATGGTTCGTCTTCCACACGGCTATCCTCAACCTAATTCTGGGAATCACCTTGGAGATCATATATTTCTACCCCGACAGTGAGAAGACCATGGCTATCCAAATAATGTTGACTTGGAGTCTGGGTTTAGCCGTGGAGTCGATTTTTCCATTGGCGTTTACGCGATTTTTCTATCTCTACTTCTCTCACATCTATGAAAAAATTTTCACCAAAAAAACAATACTCCCATGGCTGTTAGCCTATGATGTGGCCATGTTGGTGCATTTGTTCTCTGGAGCCGTGATAAAAAATATCTACATTTGTCTAAGCATCAGTTCCATTCTTTTAATCGGTACCATCTTTTGTTCCACACTGGTTTTCCTAAAAATTCGCGGCATGATGAAGATGGTTGGTGACTCGAAACTCAGTATTCATGGTGATTTGCGTAAAGCGGCTTTTATTTGCCTGTTTCAGTCGTGTGTCAACTCCGTGTATATGATTTCTTCTATTTATATACATGTCTATGCCGATTTTTTCATGGATACTAGCATGAATTCTTATGGCTCTGTGTCCCTCAATGGTCAAAATGGAGCAGTAACAGGAAATCTCAACGGTACTTAAAATTGAATTAGTTTGTTCAGGAATTATTGTCATTTAGTTTTTTGAGTTTATCCAAAATTTGTTTTGAACAATCTAAAAAAGAATTCTAGGGTAATCACCTATACCGAATAAGATGGTGAGCATATCTTTTTGACTATAACAAGTTTTCGTATCGGTATCCGATTTTTTCAATTCATCCAAGAACGATCCACAAAAATGGGTAGATATTAAGAAAATCAAGGATTTGAACACGAAAATTTGTTCTAGTCAAAAAGATTTTCTCACCAACATGTTCAGCGTAGGTTATATTACCCTAGAAATGTTTTTTAGATTGTCCAAAGATTGTCGGATTTCGGGAGCCGGATAAACTCAAAAAACCGAATGCCAACAAAACCTGAACAACCTAATATATAAAATTATAAACCTAATCCTAAGACAAAGACAAAACTAAAGTCTAATTCTAAACATAAGCCTAAGCCTATACCTAAGCCTAAATCTAAATCTAAGCCTAGACCTAAGCCTACGCCTAATTCTAAGCCTAAAGCTAATTTTAAGCCAAAGACAACGCTAAAGTCTAAGATAAACATAAGCCTAAACCTAAGTCTAAATCTAAGCCTAAGCTTAAGCAAAGACACCGCTAAAGTCAAGCCTAGTCTTAAGCCCTTCACTTCCAAACTTAGATTCTTTAAAATTGATAAAATTTAACATTTGATTAATTCAAAAAATTTGAAACAAAAATAAATATTTCAATACACAAATAAAATATTTCAGAAAATCTATCTAGTCAAGACCATAGATTCGAATACCCATCACAATCACCATCAATGATGAACCAAACTTTTTCGACGACGATGCCAAAATTTTCTTATTTCCTATTGTTCTCATATATGCTATTGGATGAGTGGCAATACCCATTGTATCAACTCTATGTGATCCTGGATACGCTTATGACTCTAATCGTTTTGAGAACCTATCGAAATGCTTTGAAGAAGGTCCTTGCATATGTTGTGAAGAATTCGAAAAATGTTGTGGAGAATTTCGTCTGGTATCGTGGGGAATATAATACACATGAATCGAGTATGTACAAGAAAAGACCGAGTGTTAACCAATGGACTTACTAATGTGATCTTGTAAGTTTCTAACAGAGTTGTATAAATTTTCATAAATGAAAATATTTCCATCTCAGTGATGGAAATAGGACCAGAAATGGAAACAACTTTTTGGAATGATCCAATTCAATAAGCACATGCTTTTTGATCAATCGTCTCAATAACTAGACTATTGCAATTCAGGCAACAAAATTGATATAAACTCATCTACAGTCAAACTTCAGATTAGTGACATCTTGGTTTGGATATTGAAACGATTAAAGTGTCGGTCGACCAACTGTCCGACAACGCTTTTTTGTTTCTATTTCCGAAAATTTTGAAAATATTTTTAGAAATGGAAATTGAAAACGTTTGCATGGTGCAACTGAAACAACTTCACTAATCTTACAAACTTTTTGCTTCAAATCCTCTCAACAAGATTTCCGGTCAAACCACGTATAATCAAGCCCAAAACAACCACGCAGGAATACCGGCGGGAAAAATTTGTATAAAAGAAATTGGATTTCTTTATATATATAATTTTCCCGTCGGCATCCCTGCGTGGTCGTTTTAGGCTTGATTATATGGAGGTTTGATTTTTAGTATAGCATTTTAAATTTATGTAAATATTTGTATATATTTCATTTTTTTGTTAGTTTCGCTAGTATTTGTTATTCATTTAGCTACTAGAATTGGATAGTTTTTAATTTAATAAAAGTTAATGGTACATAGTAGACCAGATTCAAAATAACAATTATTGAAAATCCAAGGTACAAAAAACTCTTTGAAACAAGTTCCCCTGGTTGCCGCCACTTAACGTTGACTAAACTCAAAAATTTTTTATTTTCTTTCGGAAATTACCCATTTAGGGGTAATTTTATGCGAAAAATCGATTGCGCGCACTCCTGAAAAACTTGAAAACGCAGAAAAATGGTGAAAAATCGATTTTCTCGAGAAATGGAAAATGTTAGCGTTTTTATTTTTGCCTAAAAGCTTAGAAAAGATGCTGGAATTTAATCTCGAGAAAATCGAAATTTCACCATTTTTCTGCGTTTTCCAGGTTGCGAGAGTGCGCGCAATCGATTTTTCGCATAAAATTATCTCTAAATGGGTAATTTCCAGAAGAAAATAAAAAATTTTTTGCCGAGTTTAGTCAATGTTAAAGGACCAGTCCAGTAATTTACAATCATATGAAAAATGATATATTCGAAAAGATCATGAAAAATGGAGCATTTTTTGTTTTTACGGCATGTTCTGAATCGTTGTAGTTTTTTTCAATAACCCAAAACAATGTTTTAATTGGATAATTTTGGTGTCATTTTGTTCGTCTCATTTAGCTATAAAAATTGCTCCAATGTTCATTTTATGAAAATTTAAAAATCGATGCAAAAATCGATTTTTCCGCAAAAAATTCAAAAAAGTTTATGTATTACAACGAATAGCTTGTACACAAATTCAAAATTTCAAACGCTTTTTTTAATATGTTATAGAAGTATTGCAAGCCCAGTGCTGCAGTGAAAGAAGGCTTCCCAGCTAGCACTATGGTATTTTTGCGTAGAATTTTTTATTACAAAAATTGAGATGTTTTCAATATTTATTTACGCATAAGGCTTAGTCAGAGGGTTTAGTCGTGCCGTTCAAGACTTCTGGTTGAGCATCTGGAAGCACTTCTGGTTGAGCATCCGGTTTAGTCGTGCCGTTCAAGACTTCTTGTTGAGCATCTGGAAGCACTTCTGATTGAGCATCTGGATAAAACGATTTCTCACATATTCGGATTGTTCCTTGTCTAAAAAATTTTAATTAAAGGACACTGACAACGGCTTCAGCTTTTCGAAGGATTTTTAAAAAGTCACCAAAAATCGAGTTTTAATCGGAATTCGATGATCGACCATTCGAATGATACCGTGCAAATTGACATGGCCGAATGGATAGTGCTTTTGACTTTTACTATGAAGGTCGCAGTTTCGAGTCCCTCTTTGAGGGGGGAAGGGGGACTCGAAAATGGAATCTATTAGTAGATTAAATGAAAAGCTCACTCAGATTCGATTGTCATATTCGTATAAATGCGTATGATGAATTTCGTTTCTTGTTCTGCTTGCGAATTTCTTTTCTTGAATTTCTTTTTTGTGTATTTAATGACACGCGAAGCGCGCCGAACCTTGCCTTTTTTGGGTTTCTGATGTATTCTTGGTTGCACGGCATAAGTTTCATTGTCACAAGTTTCATTCTCAATGAAACTCATTGAAATCTAAATAAATGTATTGAAAAATAATTTCGCCACGTTTACTTCTCGGATTGGGGCAAAATAGGAATCGCCTAACTTTTTCTCTTTCTAAAAATGTTTATATATAATAAACGAAATTATTTGAACAAGATACGTCATTTGGATACGACATAACAGAAA
>JAQGBS010002094.1:0-13860 GCA_034698545.1 Acrobeloides obliquus
TTAATCGATAGATAAATTTTTCAGGCATTAAATCTGATCTCTGATATAGGTGGACAATTAGGATTTTGGTAAAAACTCGTGATCTACTGAACTTGGGGGGGGGGAGGCATTTAACGTGACGAAATAAAAAGCGCCAAAATTTTTATAGAAACACATCCCTAGGGATAAAAATTGACGCGGAACACGCTAATGCCATTATTTTCAAACCAAAATCTATGATAAATGTCAAAAAAAGTTGTTTTATTTAAAAATTGCGAAAAGCCATAGGTTTTCGAAGATTTTGGCTTGAAAATAATAGCACAGTGTGTTCCGCGTCAATTTTTAAGCCTAGGGAGTGTGTTTCGGTAACAATTATTATTTTGGCAACTTTTTTGGGAAGCTTTATGGCTTAGGCCTTAGGCTTTAGGCTTAGGCTTAGGCTTAGGTCCTAGGCTTAGGCCTAAGCCTTAAGTTTCCCAAAAAAGTTGCCCGGTTTTAACCATTGTTTCGGTAAAAATTTTGGCGCTTTTTACTTCGGCCTTGGGGGATACGTTAAGTGCCCCCCATGTTCAATAGCTCCAAAACTTGATTTTAGCACGAGGTTTTATTTTATTTTATAGGCTTGGAATGAGTATATTATCGGTCCTTGAATTCTTAATTTTGTTTGGAATGTGGATACTCTTCTTGTTATGCTATGCATGTGGTGTAAATATTTTCAACGAAGTAAGTATTGGGTTGCTTCATAAGTATTTGCAGCATAAAAAATTTCTTCAAAAATGGGTTGGCGACACTTGCGCATGAAACATTGCACATCCACATTTGCGCATTTAACAGTTACGAACGCACGTCATTTTCGCATGGGCATTTGCACATGCACTTTTGCGCGTGTAACATTTGCGCACGCACGTTTGCGCATGTACATTTGCGCATTTTTTTGCGCGTGCAACATTTGCGCATGTAACATTTGGGCATTTTGGGGGGATAATTACAGGGTGAGCCAAAAAAAATCATGCGCATTTGTGCATTCGCAAATGTTACATGCGCAAATGCTACATGTGCAAAAGTGAACACGCAAATGCACATGCGCAAATAATGTACGCGCAAATGTGCATGCGCAAGTGCACATGTGCAAAAGTGAATGAGCAAATGCACATGCGCAAATGTTGCACGTGTGGCGGATGATGTGATATGTAATTTATATGCGTACTTGTTTATATATATGTGTGAGCATACTACAACGAGAGGCATAAAAACATCTAAATATAAGCTGCCTCGGCAGCTTCCTCTTTAGTCTTGCCACTTGTTTGATATGTGAGCACTCCTAACTAAATATATTTTGGCACAGAATGTTAACATCACATCCTCCTGCCACACATGCGCAAGTGCACATGCGCAAATGTAGGTGCGCAATTTTCATGCGCAAGTGTCGCCAACCCAAAAAATGCTATTTTTCTGCCATTTTTGATGAATTTTTAGTTGATTATAGGATTTGGGGTTAGCATATGCTAAATAGAAAAATTATTTGTATTTTATGGTGATATTTTTTAGAACAAAACAAATAATGATCCAAAAGCGGACAATCTTTATCATGAAAACAACTTTGATTTGCCACCAAAAGTACAAGATCCATCATACTAACTATTATGTAATACAAATACAAGGGTGGTAAATAAGGCTTCTTGAAATGATCAAGTTTCATGTGCACAATAGTCGAATAAACTTCTGTTTGGGAATTTTTAACGCATCCTGTCTCATAAAACCAAAAGCAGTGACTGCCTTTGGTGTTTTGATACAGGATGCGTTAAAAGTTCCCGAACAAAAGTTTATTCAACTATTGTGCGCATTAAATTTGGTCATTCCACGAAGTCTTATTTACCAAGATTGTTCTTCATAATGCACCTTCCAAAGAGTTCATTTCATCAAAAAATATAAAGCTTTGATTACAAAATTATGGCGGTATCCCAATTCGTCCAATGAGGACACTTTATAACCTTCCAAAATATTGGACTGGCGACAGTTGGGGATTTGAATTGGGTGAGGCCTCTTCCTTTGGCCAAGTCACTACTTCGTTATGCACACCGATCTGCACTATTTCACTGGATACAACTTCATCCAATGGACTCTTCGTCTTTTGGACGAAGTGTCCATTGAATGAAGTGTCCCAATTGGAAAAACTGTACATTGGATGAAGTGGGATACCGTCAAAATTATATCTTATATATTTTATTAAATAAAATTTGTTAAATAAAATTAGTTGTAGTCACATGTGTATAAATCTTCCCCCAATCCCACCCAATTTATAGAGGTCACGTTTAGGCAAAAAATGGGCTTGCGATCTAGCACACGAAATCCGAAAAATACCCAAAGAGTCCCCTTTTATGTTTTTGTCCTCATAAGCGCTTGAGGAATCCACGTGCGCGAGAATTCGCGCATGTTCTCGCGTTTCGAGGAGTCGCGTGTAGAAAGCAGAGCCTAGAAATGGATCCGGAATCCCGGGATCCATTTGATGTCCCGGGTTTGGGACCCATGGATAGAATTTGCAGTCAAATTATTTGACTTGACTACCCCCAATCAAGTTAAGTTTAGTCAAATCAAAAAATATTTTTGAAAAAAATTTAATCAAACCAAGTCTAGTTAAATCTTAAAAATTGATTTTTTTTCATTCAGTTAAGTCAAAAATTTACATTTAACTTGATTTGACTATCCCAGTCAAGTCAAAAAATTTTCGAAAAATTTCAGTCAAGTCAAATTTCAAAAATTTTCGGTCAACTGCAAACTCTACCCATGAGTCCCGGGATCCCTAGGATTCCAGAGGGTCAGGGACCCTACTGGGGGTTCCAGGACCCCAAATGGTTACTGGGTCTGGGGTCCCAAAAAAGTAGGTCCCTGTTGGACTCTGCCGGGAAGTTGCGCAAGGGCAATTTTCTAGCCATTTTCTTAAAATTTATCCCATTTTTTACCAAAAATGTCCACATTTTCTATTTTTTTATCAAAATTCATCATTTTGATAAAGGAAATTTTTGATAAAAAATACCTTGATTTCCCAAGGTTATTTTGGACAAAATTTAAAAAAAAAATCACCTTGAGGGACCAAAAAGTATTTTCTTGCGCGCTAGGGAGTTGAAATTTGGGGGGGGGGCTTTTGTACACGTGTGGTTGTAGTTCAGCGTATGAAAGACAAACGCAGCAACTCTGCTTGCAATTTTTCTAACCAGGGTGTCCACATGGAATAGTCTTTTTAGGGTGAAATGGGACGAATTATAATTTTTTGGTTAAAAATTTCAATTTTTGATTAAAAACGACAAACATTAGGTTTTTCTAGGCGAGGAATCGATTCCACACACTCCCGAAGCGTGAAAACGCTTGCCTCACCTTGTTTTCGCGAAAATATTCGATTTTTTGGGCGCCCAAACCCTATATAGGTTATATCGTGATAAAAAATATTTTATTCGAGATTGGCCGCAATTTGGGCCCCCAAAAAATCAATATTTTCGCAAAAACAAGTTGAGGCAAGCGTTTTCACACTTCTGGCGTGGGCGCAATCGATTCCCCGCCTAGAAAAACTTAAGAATCGACGGTTTTTTCATAAAAATCCGAATATGTTTGATTTTCGCCTCAATACACCCACCACATTCCTTGAATCAGAATCAAGAAAGCATTTTCACGCTTCGGGAGTGCGCGCACGACTTTAAAAAAAATTAAATAGAAAACATAACAGAAAACAATGAGAATAAGATAAATAACAAAATTATTCAAAATGCCCGCTTTTTGCATCAACGTATGCCTTCAAACGCTTCGGGAAGTTGTCGACAATTTTTGCTAACGTATCAATGCTAAGCTCATTCCATGTCTTCTTCAATGCACGCTTCAATGATTCGACATTTTCATGGGGCTTAGCGCATGCTTTTTTCTCGAGAATACTCCATACAGAAAAATCAAGTGTGTTTTGAAGAATTCAATGTACCAATTTTGAAGAAGTTCCAATTTTCTTAGTCAGTTTTCGAGATGAATTTCTTTTGGTCGTTGGATTTCTTTGAATCATCCCTTGGACTCTTTTGATGTTTCTCTGATTCCTCGAGGTCTTATTTCTTCCTCTTCTAGGCCTGTCTTTGTTGGTGCCAGTTTCTTTGTGCCGTTGACTAGCCTTTCTAACAGTGGACTCGCCAATTCCAAGAAGACGTGCTATTTCTCTTTTAGATTTAGTTTATTATGTTTACCAATTTCTTCAATTTTTCATTAAAATTTTACGCTGAGTACCCCTGACTGGACGAGTGTTAACAAAAGTGTTAATTTTAGAATTATCAAAGTATAAAGTCATCATTCATTACGTCAATCTCATATATAAAATTTTCTTAAACATTTTAGTTACAAATAGGAAGGCCGTCTAATTCTAAATTGCTTAAAATGAACAACATATCGGAATTTATTGCTTTGTCTAATAATATCCCTTGTTTAAATAACAATAATTCCAACCAAGAGGTTTATGATAATGCTAAAAATTTTTGCAAAATACTTTATTTCATCGCTTGCAATATTCAATTAGTCTTGTTACTCATGCTAATTCTAATCACAATATTTGGCCGAATCAAAGAAGATTATAAGTTTTTTGTAGCACACTGGGCAGGCTTCAGCTTAATTTTAGCATCGTATACCGAAATTCAAGCATTTGTTCTCTCGGATCTTAATGTGGATTTAAGTGAAGAAACGTTTACTGATCAAATTTTTCAAATCTATCCCCAATTTTTAGTGTTGTCATCAATGTTTTTGTTGGCCTTAAATCGTTTTTTTATCTTATATTTACCGCTATATTATAACTATATTTTTGGGCACAAGCGTTTAATTTTATTTGTTGTCAGCTATGATTGCTGCATGTGTGCCATATGTTATATCACTCGAGATATTCTACGAATCAGGCATATTGGCCAAGCTTCTGTACTTTTACCATATTTCATTTGCACTTTACTGATAATCATAAAATTACATCATATGTCTCATCTTACTTCCACTAACTCAGCATTAAATGATACGAAACGCGCTGCTTCGATCCTCGTTATTATGGCCATTCTTTATTTTATATACTTTTTATTAGAGTTGTTTGTTATTATACTTACTGACATCTTTTCTTCAGCTAGTGTTTGTGATGATTTCGTAAATATATATCTTGTTTTGCTACCATTACACGAGGTTTTGTTACACTATATTACGATTATTGATGTACTAATAACAATGATGTTTATAAAATCATATCGGCGTATAATCAAGCAATTTATCATGCATAGTCTTATTAAATTTAAGATTGTCAATAATAATGTTAGTCCGTCAATAAAAATTTTTTGTTAAAAAGGGGGGGAGTAAGAATTAGAGACTAATCTCGGTTGAAAATTTTTTGCCAAAAAAGTCTATATAGGGATAAAATCATGCGAAAAATCGATTGCACGCATTCTTTAACCGTGAAAATGCTTCCTTGATTCTGTTTCAGGGAAATAGATGTGTGTATTGAAGCGAAAATCGAAAAATTTTGAAATTTCTCCCTCAAAATCATATTACTGGGGGTAAAATCGATTGCGCGCATTCTCGAATTTGAAAATGCTTCCTTAATCCTGATTCAGGGAAATAAGAGTGTGTACTGAAGCGAAAATTCAACATGTATTAATTTACCCTGAATCAGGATCAAGAAAGCTTTTTCAAACTTCAGGAATACGCGCAATCGATTCCCCGCATGAAATTACCTTCAGAAATATGATTTTGAGGGAGAAATTTCAAAATTTTTCGATTTTCGCTTCAATAAACATATCTATTTCGCTGAATCAGGTTTAAGGAAGCATTTTAACTGCGCGCAATCAATTTTCACATGATTTTACCCCTATATACGCTGTTTTGGCAAGAAATTGTCTACCGAGATTAGTCCCTGATTCTTACCCCCTTTAAAAACCGCATGTCATATACTCCGTTTCCTGCGAGTCGCCCAAAAGTGGGACACAGAGGTGTGCAGAGATGTCAAATCTCTAAAAACTTTGGGTCTTCGAAATGTAGGTGCCTCTAGCCAAATTGTCTGAGGAATCTTTTGCGCGAAAAAATTTACGTTTTTCTGAAAATTGACTTTATCAATTTTAGTGTTTTTTGACCATACAGACAAGGGGTGAAGTCAAGCATTTTTCGACAAAAAATTAAGTCCAAACTCGTTATGGACTATCCGAATGCGTATGTTTCATTTTTAAAAACTTTAAAATGCAGATTTTGAAAAAGTCTGTTACGCCTTTGGGCACGACTCTTTTTTAGGTTTAAGGGGCATGAATATTCTATTCTTCATGAATAAAATATTAAAAATCGCATTTGTGAGCAAAAATAGGGAAATTTTGACGATTTTTTGAAGAAAATTGAATTTTTAATTTTTTCCATAGGGGGAGAACCCCATGATTTTGATGTCGTTTTTCTTCTCTCACCGAGCTCTTTCCAAAAATCTAAGTCGTAACGGAATTGAACTTAAGGTTACAAAATTCGGTGACACAAACAGTCAGATAAACGGACAGACATTTCTCGTTTAATATTAAAAGATAGTACCAAAAAATTAATATAAAATTTAACAAATCGGATGCTTTATGCTGCATGTTAGTCATTCCAATACAATAGATCGCATAGTACAATAGCAACAGTTCTCTTGCAAACGAGCAAGCGTAAAAAATCGATTTGTTTATTTAAGAGTTTCTTCCGAACTTTTCTATTTCATAACTATTGATGCGCTTATGAGTTTCATCACCTATACGTTAATTTGTTCTTCTAATTAGATTATTAAATTTCAAATGGATATTAGGCGCAGAATGGATATTAGGCGCGACCCTAAAACAAAACGTTGCTGTATACAAATTCAGGTTAAGTTAGTATACTATTCTTTGCCAGCCAAACCCGGAAGTGCATATAAATAAAAGGGTTTTCATACACCAAAGACAAAACCTCTATCTCCCTAAGACGGATCTATTTTTTGGAGAGGGTTCCACTTTTGAAAAATTTGATAATAAATAATTACACTTTTATTAAGAAAATCGCATTTATGAGCGAAATTTTTGGCGATTTTTGGTGAAAATGACATTTTTTAAGTGAAAAATTGAAAAAATGAACATTTTTTTTGAAAAAATACGAAATATTGGTAAAAAATCAAGTTTTTGGCAAAAACACAAGAGACCATTAGGTAACTTTGGGGTCATTAGATATTACGTAATTAAGTTGGGGGCGGGGGGAGGGGTAGCCAAATGATTACGGTAGATTACCGGAAGGGAGGGGGGGGGGTCAGGTCAATGATTACGTAACCATAATGTATAAAATTTTTTGTATAAATTTTTTCGAATTTTTCAATTTTTTTTCTGAGTTTTTTTCAATTTTTTCCAATTTTTCAATTTTTTTGTGAGTTTTTTCAATTTTTTCAAAAAACCGAAAATTTTGATTACGTAATATCTGGATGACCCCTTTATTCATTTTCTGATTCTGAGGTGATTCACGGATCTTGCCATAGCGCCGCCACTGCCCCCATTTTTTTCAATTTTTTGATGGGGAAGGGGGTCATGACCATGCGGATCTCCCCTGCTAATCACCTATGAAAATGGTTCCAAGTTTATTTCTGACCAAAATATTAAATTTAGGACCTGGCCCTAGCTATTGCAATAATAAGAATAATTGGAGCTATAGCTATTATTGTCCTTTTTATAGCAAATCTTATTACAAATTTTATTTATATAACCGAAGATTTTGAGTTTGTTTCAATTTTGATACTAATCGAAGGCCTTTTGAATCTTGGAGCTGCTGTTTTGTTTATATATGGGGAGAAAAAGAATAAAACATGGGCTTATTGGCCTCAGTTGGTCTTGGATGTAAGTCATACATGAAAAATGGGATGGAAATTTTTGAATGATTTAAAATTATCCTTCATGACAAGGTGGTAAATGTCTCATTTTCTTCTCAAATAGTCGAGGTTCGATCCCTGATGGGATAGAACCCTTGTCCATTTGAGTGCAAAGTGAGATGCTTGTGACTTCACCATAATGATGATTTTTTCAATATTGATGAGAAATGGCCTATAACAATACATGTATACTCTTTTAGTTAATTCACATGTTTGAATGTGTCACCCTTGCAATTTTCTTCATAATATACAATATTGGGCTTTATAAAAGCCAGGAAGAAAATTTACAAAGTGGCCAAAAATTGTCAGATGGCCCGTTTGCATTCATGAGACAGTATGAATATTTATATAAAGACATCTATAACAAAACGGCTGAAGAAAAGTATACTGATTTGTATCCGAATCAATCTGATGGTAATGAAAAAGGTAAGATTTCAAAACTCCTGCCCACCCGCCCCCTCGCCAGTAGAGATTTTTAAAATTTTGTCCCACTAAGGGGCATCTACCTCCCTCTTGACCAAAAAATTTCATTTTTCAATTTTGTGGCCAAAATGTCAAAAATGTAGGTTTCGGTCAAAAGTCATTTTTCAAATTTTGATCAAAAATGTAGTTTTTTGCATATTTTTGGCAAAATGTCAAAACTGCCATTTTTAGATGTCGACATATTGGCCTAGAGGCTCTGGTCCAGTTGGAAAGGGGGGGGAAGAGTTTATTGTAGTTTTGAATGATGGGGCCGAGGGGATTTCGACACTTTTCATTCTCTGTTCCCCCTTCTCCTCTTAACCCACCATCACACCATTCTAGACTATAATGGGCTCTTCCCCCTCCCCCAATATCCTTTAGAGAAGCTTCTATAAAAATTGTAGAAGCAATGATCGACATGTTATTTTTACCCATTGTTATTGTTTTGGTGGCTTTCTTGATGATTTCTGGATTGCTAATTTTTGTTTGGACAGTGAATTATCGAGCTTATCGATGCGCTAGTGAAAGTTCTTCAACTGAAAATGTTGCCTTGGAAATGGAAGAATCAGAAAAATTTATTTCCTTTATGAAAAAATAATTTATTGTAACAATTTAACTGCTATTAATAAATGCATTTGATTAAAAAATTCCAGCGCCGGATGGTCAGGACCAGACCGGCCCTAGAGCGGCCAGGCCCTGCTTGAGGAGGGCCTCTAAAAAGTGATCAGGCCGGCCTGATCCGTACTAGTAGGAAAGTGTCGGAATGCAATTAGTGATATTTCAGAACGCAATTATTGGGAACCCTTATCGATACTATGCCGAGATGGAATTTGGAGTTTAGGGAGAACGAGTGAGATTTTTGTCTCGTATGGGATGTCTAGTAGACCAGTCTATTTAATTTTTACTTCGAAGTTCATAAGTTGTCTGATTACTTTGAACAAACATCAGCATGAAATGTTTTAGTAATAAAGGTCAAAATTTAGTTCATTACATTTACTTATTTCTCCGAAATTTTCATTAAAATTTTACGCTGATACCCCTGACCGGCCGAGTGTAAAAAGTTGAAATTAGAATTGTTGAAGTATAAAGTCATCATTCATCATGTCAATCTCATACATAAAACTTCTCTTTCTTAAACATTTTATTACAAATAGAAAGGCCTTCTAATTCTTCTATCATTATGAACAACCAAATGTTAACTGAGTTCTATAAAAATATTTCAATACTTCATTATGAAAATTTCGTCTCTTTATCACCAACTTTAACAACTGTGATCCATGTTATCATATGGATAACTTTCGGTTTGTCTAGCTTGGTATTTGTACTTTTGATTTTATTGGTTATAAAAAAGTCACCCAAGGAAATGAGAGTGTATAAATGGTATATTTGCTGTAATACAATTGCTATTTACATGTTTGAATTGTTCGTAAATTTATATGTACATCCGCTGTTTTTATCACCTACACCGACTGTGATTTTAAGTAAGTGAATGAGGAAAGTGATAAAAGATATTAGTATGGTGAATGGGCAAGATGAAGAGGCAGGCAGACAGGCGGAAAGAAAACATGAGTCAGGCATACAACTAAGCTTAAGCCAGGTAGTTAGGCCTAAGCCCAAGAATAGTCTAAGCCTTTTCCTAAGCATAATCAAAGATTAAGCTTAGGGCAGGATTTATATTTTCGTCGTAACGCATCGCAGAGCAATTACGTTTATAGTGCAAACAATTTTTCCAATGTCGTTTATAGTTGCTGTCACGCAACGCGATACAAAGCCGAGTAGCAAAAATTTTGGCTCCAAGCGGGATTCGAACCCGCAATCTTGTGACCACTAAGCCACTGCTTTGTCACTGTACCACCTAGGCTTGTTGATGGAGAAACCAAGTACTATCGCTTTTCAAATCAAGTACTATCGCGCGACAGACTATAAACGCCAACTTGCGTCGCGCGACACAAAAAGCATTGTTGGGTCGCGACGGAAGTACAAATGATGCCTTGCTAGATCTGCTGGCAGTCTCACTGGATGATAAACCGATTATATCTTTAAAAGTTTAGACCCTTTACCCATCTTCGACTTCGAGCTCTATGAAGTCAACCTATTTCACATCATCTTGGGCTTCTTCATCATTTGGTACTATACCCTAGCACTTATGTTTCTCTTTCGCTATGCCCAAACTACAAGAAGCCAAAAATTATCGCGATTTCTTCAGAATTTATGGTCAATATTAGTCCATATAGTTGCATTAAGCATACTGATTAGTTTATTAATTTTGTATGGCTGCAACGTGTTTCTTCAGAAAAGAAATAGTTTCATAGAAGCAATGACACAATTTACAATGGATTATAAAAATTCCACAACGGAAGAGCTATATGAAAAGTTATATGCTCACGCTACGACATATAAATTTGAAGTAATAACTTTTAGAGATGGAAAAGCCGGTTATCGAACCGGTCTTATCTTGGCCACCAGGACCAAAACAAGGGGTACAAAAGCTTTCGGCTGAAGATCTTAGGACCGTCACGAACCGAGAGTCAATCATCTTCCGAGCCGGTCGGGCGAGGCAAAGGGGTAGACGGGCCTTATCCCCTGTCTGCTTCGAACTGGCCTAACTCATAATACCCTTTATATATCCAGAATTTTAGTATCTTCCCCTTTCAACTATTATTATTTTCAACGTTGTTAACTTCATCGGAAGCGTCCTAATAATCTTTTCTATGTATAAAATTTGGAGCCTGCTCCATAAATACCGTCCAAATTTCTCGCAGAACACTTTTAAGCTCTATAAAATCTTCACATTTGCCCTTATAATTGAAGTCGTAGATGCATTTTTCTTGGTAATTTGGCCCATAGCCGTCATGCTTATTTGCATGTATTTGTTCCCATATTATAGTAGTATGATTCCGGGAATATTGTTCACGGTGACAGGGTTCTTTCCATTAGTGTCACAAATTTGCATGATAGCCTATATAACACCGTATAGAAGGTAATCGGAAAAATATGGGAGTATAAATGAAGTTAAGAAATTTTCAGAGCAATGGTGAGATTTTGTGTCAAGCTTGGAAAATATATTAGAAGACAAAACCATGTTAATGCAACAACCAATCGAGTCTCAACAATAAAAATTTAACTTTATTAATTTATTTTACTTATAAATTTATATTAAGTTAACACTAGGGCTGCGCGGTTTTTAAACCCGCAGCTGAGATTTTATTACCTCGCAATAAAAAGTTGCAGGGTTTCATCAATCCCCGTAGGTTTTTATTATCAAAACCTGCGGGGTTTGATGAAACCCCACAACTTTTTATTGCGAGGTAACGAATCTCAGCTGCGGGGTTTAAAAAACCCCGAAAATGCGCAGCCCTAGTTAACACTCCAGAGGCTGAGGGATTTGAAGAGATATTTTTGTAGATCTTGGTGCGTAGAATGTTTTTTTTTTAATTTCGCGCGAAAAAGTACTTCTAAGTGGTCTAGGACCTCCCGAAGGTGAAACCGAGTTCTTCAAGAATCACTTCCTTCTACATCTGGGTCTTCAATAAGATTTTATTGTTAGAAAAATAAATTTCTCCGATGTTCACTTATATCATCTTGTAGTACTAATCATCAGCTTTCTAATGACACCAAGATCACGTCTTGAAACGTTTTCCTCGCGTCGATATGCTTAAAACAGTAAAAACAACTAAAAATCGCGACCCTCTCACCTTCTAGAGGTCCTAGACCACCTTAAAAGCAGTTTTTTGATTCAGGGAAATAGATGTGTATTGAAGCGAAAATCGAAAAATTGTGAAATTTCTCCCTCAAAATCATATTTCTGAGAGTAATTTCATACTGGGAATCAATTGCGCGCATTTCCAAAGCTTGAAAACGCTTCCCTGACTCTAATTCAGGGAAATTTGTGCATGTTGAGTTTTCGCTTCAATACACACTCTTATTTCCCTGAATCAGAGTCAAGGAAGCATGTTCAAGATTCAAATAATAAGTGGACATATTTTAGGTACGTAAATGTAAGAAATACCGCATTCTTCATAAGCTAATATTGAAGATAGAGAGACAATTAGTACAAGAATTGTGCAAAATAAATTTATGTTGAATACTTGTTTGAATAAGTTAAATATTTTTACCATACTCATTAAATAATTCGAGTGTAAAAAATGTTAGTAAAGCTGTATAAATGATTATCTAAAAATACACACAAGTCGAATGATGCAAATTTATTTACTTTTCATATATGCAAATTTTATTTACTTTTGATATAACGGAGGAAGAATATTTATATAAACACGGAAGATTTTTTTACGCACGAGAAACGATTGGCGCAAGTCCTGGGTTCAGAAAAATTTTTGCGACCCCCTATCGGGGTACCCCATGTTAAAAAATTAATTTTTTTAAAGGGGGTCATAAAAATTTTTTGGACTACAAGACTTACTCCAATCGATTTCTCGTGCCCATAAACCCCTAAATACAAAAATTAGCCAATTTGGAGAAAAAAATTTTTTGAGAAGCGTGTACCCCCTTTAAGGAAAGAGAAAAAAACATGATAAAAAACGCTATTTATTCGAGTTTTAGATTTGTTGTGAATTTTTAACGGTTTCGGGCATATCTGTGGTTGATCTTTCAACCTCCTGGAGAGGAGGGGGGGACAATGGCGCAAAAAAGAGGGAGAAGGGTGAAAGCTCTTCCCCCCAAATCTGAAAAAATGAAATTTTTGACTCTTTTTTGATCCTTTAGACCAGTAAATTCTGAATCGTTATCATTGCCGAGATAATCGCATTTGAAGTTGGAATTGGTTTTGAATTTGAATTTCCCGCAAGTTGAAAATCAGGGTCTTGACGGGAAATTCAAATTCAAAATCGCAACTCAAAAATCGCCAACTTCAAATGCCATTATCTCGACGCTATAACGATTCAGAATTTATTGTAAAAACAAAAAATGCTCCATTTTCATGAATTTTCCGAATATATATAAATAATGGCAAAATTCGCTAATCTAAAGAATTTTCAATTCGAATAACACAAATTTGAAACGTTATATCTCAGCCAGGCTAAAGTCATATGACCAAAGCAAGATACCATTAGGAAGCTCTAAAGTGGAACTATAAAATGCCGCTTTTAATGATTGTTAACCTCTTTAAAAAATGCTGCTTCTTGAAAATAAAAACATTTTTGAAACAAAAGTTTAACCCTAGTGGAATCGAACCTATTGACTCAATATTGCTTAACTTGCCAGATCGGATGGTCGGCTTCCTTATCACTGCACTATGGAGCGCCTCTTTTTTCGTGAAAAATACTATATCACATAAAAACTGGTTTCTCGATTCTAATGAATTTGTTGATCTTGTTATTAACACAATCCGCCTAAAAAGCTTATTTTTAAACAGAAAAATTATTTTCGAAAATTTACCAACTTCTTTCTTGAGGTTTTCTGTATTCCTAGGAGGTTTTCTGTATAACCTTTTGGCGGATCCCAAATTTTATTGTTGTCCGGCAAATTCCATTTTTCGTTGATTCTGTTAATTCCTCCGTATAAAGTTT
>JAQGBS010002095.1:0-13860 GCA_034698545.1 Acrobeloides obliquus
ATCTATTAGCTGATCCTATTGCACGACTTCATTTGTTGATTTTGCCGTTGAAAATTAATGGGATGGAAAATTTTGGTTTACTAAATATTAAAGAAACAGTAAGTTTTAAACAATTTGCGCTATTAAAAGTTGGCACTGGAAAACAAGTGTAGAGTAGGGATATTAGGAAAGGGAGCAACAAATCTCCAAAAAGGAGGCATTTTTTGTAACAATTTTTAAAATCGGAAATAAAAATTTTGTTCTTCCAGAGGAAATAGTCTAAAAAATGATATTTTTGTCACAAAAAATTTATTTTGGGCAAAAAAGACTAAAAAATAGCAATTTGGGCCAAAAATCGCATTTTTGGGGTCAAAAATAGTCGTTTTTTATAGTTTTTTACTCACTCTCTACTAATCTTTTTTTATATCGTAAAAGACTTTGATTTAGCTTTGGCCAGTTGAAAATGACCCGAAGAGTTTCGAAGTTTTCTCGCAAACGCTATTTCATGAAGTGGCACATCAGTGGTAGGTTTGATTTGTTATGCTTAAATTTTAAAGACTATTCATTTCATAAATCTTAGTTGACAGGTTTGGCAATTTGGTGACTATGGTAAGATTTCTTCTATCGCAACAATAAAATCATCGAAAAAAATCTTAGAACTGGTGGTCCCACATTTGGCTTTCCGAATCCCTAACTACGTTTTTATCCTCACCTCGGCCAATCTTGTAAGTTTTGATAACCTAGCATTCCCAAAAACGCTTGATCAGAGCGTTTTTGGGAATGCTAGGTTCTATAAAACAGCCAAATGGATAACCCTATACGCTTTTGTCATACAGTCGACTCTCGATTTAGGGAAACCCCCGGGGAGGGTCCCCTATCAAAATCTCTATAGTCCGTTTCATCCCCAACTATAAAAAAAGCTGGATCTAAAATTCAAAATTCAAAGTTAGCATACCCTCCGATCTGGTAAGTTAAGCAACGTTGGGCCAACGTTGATATCGTAGGTTCAACCCCATCTGTTTCCTTGTGCCCAAATTTGTTAAAAAATTTTGCATATGGGTGTTTTTATGTGAGAAACACGTTGGTAAAGTTATTTTTTCAAAAAACCTTATGAAAACATGATTTTTGATAACACCTAACTTTGTAAAAATAGCTTTTTCATAAGCTTTTTTTGAAAAATTAACTTTACCAACGTGTTCCTTACGTAAAAATACACATATGCAAAAATTTTATCAAATTCAAGGGAGCGGATGGGGATCGAATAGTTCGTTCGGCTCAACGTTGCTTAACTTGCCAGATCGGACGGGATGCTGACTTCAGATTTTGAATTTTGGGTCTAGCTTTTTTTATAGTTGGAGCTGAAACGGACTATAAATCGAATTGAAGAGAGGGTATCACTAAATCGAGATGTCACTAGATTGAGATTCGACTATATTAGATTTGATTCATCACGTGATTTGACAACTGAACCTCTAGTCAGTTATAAATGGGCTTCTCATGTACCAACAATAGTCTACAACAAAGGTGCAGCTGTAATTGAAATGCTTGATTCAATAATTACTGAAAATAGGATGCGTCGTTTGCTAAGAAGTTACATTCGAATGAACGAATTTGGTTCAGCTGACACAGAAATTTTTTTGTCTCTGCTCAACCAGACTATGAATGTAAGATCGTTTTCAATTTTTTTTGTTTCATTCTTTATAGGATGAAACATCAATGGCAGTAAAATTTCTATCTGCATGGTTGCATCAAGGAAGTCATCCCATTGTTTTCATCGACTATGATCCAATCTTGAAACAGTTTTGTCTATCACAAACTCCCAAAATGGGACCCAATGATGTTCGTTGGTCGATTCCGATATGGGTTGAATGTGTTTATGGTACTGTAGCCGAGACTTTACACTGGATTTCACCAGATTCTCAGTTGATATTAGACTTGAATAAGGTACATAAGGATTTAGTAAGCTGTTATAGAGGGGAATAATGGAGGTAGACCGAATATACACTTGCGAGTAGTAGTTGGTTAAAAACTTAAAATTTCAAAAGTCAAAAATTCCTTTGAATTCGTGTTCCCTATATCCGAAAACACCCGAGTAGAAAAAATCAGCCGTTTTGTAGAATTTTTTGAAAAATGGAGTCACTAAAAAACGCAAAAGTACGGTTTTTTGTTCATTTTGTATTGTATTTATAGGTAACGCTTACCAATTCAACTCAAGCTGTAGCCTTCAACAGAAATCGTGCAGTTTATTATCAAATAACTTATAGATATGTATAAGTGCATAAATTATTTTTATATTTAAATTAAAAAATAATCTAATTCAATTAATTACAATTTACAGTAATATCACATATGAGAAAGGAATTTGAGCAGGTAGAAATGTCAACAAATAAACTATAGTCTATTTTCTTTAAGGGGATTGGGAGACAATGGCTTAGGTTTTAGTGGCTTTTTTAAAAATTAGTCAAAAATCAAAATTTAATGAAAAATTAACAATTTTTGACTAAAAATTGACAAATTTGAGTAAAAAATATAAGGGGGGATCCTTATGATTTTTTAAAAATTTGGTCAAAGAACATAAGGGGACATTAGGGTAGAAAATTTTTTCAGTTCTGGGGGGCACTTTCCGGATTCTCCCCCCCCCCTAGTTACAGCCCTGGAGGCAGTTGCGATTCTGGGGAGGGGGAGCATAGGTTAACAGTGGGGTGGGGTCGCGGCGTGATGGATGGATTATTAGGGGGGGGGGGGTGATTCTTACAGCCAGTCTTATGTTCAAGCTAGAAGGCCAATCCATCTATGCTGAATAAGCCAGTGGAACCTCAATCGCCATCCTCATTCAGATGAATGTAAAAGAATTTGATTTCATAGCTGAACTTCGTCAACGTCTATGGCTGTACCAAGTGTTCCACGGAAGTTGAAATCGTATATGAGTGTGAATCAGAAAATTGTTGTTTATGAACAGCCGATTTGTTATTGTGTAATCGTATATAAAATGATGGCAAAAAAATTTATAAAAATTGCAAAAATAAAAATTTATTTTAAAAATTAAAAAATATAAAAAATCACGAAATTATCACTAAAATGCATTTTTTTAAATAGAAATTCTATTTATATAAGAACATAATAATTTTTCATAAAATTTATAAACTTTTGAGTTTGACCCAAAAATTAAAAACATATGGGTATATCCGAAAAATGTTCCAAAATTTATCCTGAAAGCTTAATTTAATTTAAACCATTAGGTAATATAACGAAATGGGTTACATTAGAAAAAGGTCATAAAACAACCTTTATTCACGTAAAAAATCGAATAAATTCAACTTCAAAAATTTTTGGGCTAAAATTAAAAAAATTGGCAGCTGGTTCCCTTCGGGGAGGGGCCACCAACGTAAAATTTTGGGCACTTATGCAGAATTCCCCAGGATGGAAACAAAAAAATCAATTTTTTAAATCTTTTTTAGGCTTTGGTTTAGGCTAAAGGCTTAGACATAGGCATAAGCCTAGGCTTAGGCCTAAACCTAAAAAAGATGAAAGATTGATTTTTTTGTTTTCATCCTGGGAGGGGGATTCTGCATAAATTTATGCACTATTCCTCCTCTAGGGGGGATAAAAATTTAAAAAAATACATCTTCTAGGGGTAAAATTGGCTGAAAAATCCCAAAAACGCACTTAAAAATCTCAAAAAAATTTTCTTCACCATTTTTCAGGCATTTTTTGCCCTCAAACCCCATTCTCAGGTCACGGTTTTGAGTCAAAAAGTGCTTGAACAAGGGTGAAGAAAATTTTTTTGCGATTTTAAGTGCGTTTTTTGGATATTTCCGCCAATTTTACCCATAGAAGTATTTTTTTTCAATTTTGGAGCAAAATTTTGAGAATAAAAAACATTTTTCAAGCCCAAAAATTTTATACCCTAACAAAATTTTTTTTCTTTGTTCATTAGACATATATTAGTATTACGCATATATGTTAGTATTACACGTATTATATGTTATGTTAATAGCTAATATGGTAGAATATTCGTTTAAAAATTAGATCATATAAGATTTTTCTTTATAAAGGAACCCTAAAAATTTAGGATTAGACCTATTTTGTATGAAGGGGAAGAGGTAATAGGGTATAAGAAGCGGTGTTAGTACCTGTCCAAAAAATCTAAAAAAATAGCTAAAAAAGTAACAAAAATTCTATAAAAAAGTTACAAAAATCGTCTGAAAAAATGTTAGAAGAGCTATAAAATTAAGACACATACGATTTTTTACACTACGTTTTTTGGGGCCCTAAAAACAAAGGATTAGAAAGAAAATCAACGACAATAGAAAATTTTTTAGTATCTGCTCAAAATTGAAATTTGTAATTTTTTTGTTGAAAAAATTGGAACATATACGAACTTTTTTTGGACCTCTCTAGAGCCCTAAAAACTTTTTTTACTCTAAAAGAATGTAAATGAGGTAATTTTTTGTGTCAGTATCTGTTTAAATTTTTTATAACTTTTTGAATTTTTAGGGGGGAAATTTTTTTGTAAAAATTGGAACACATACGGACCATATTTCACATCTTTACAGCCCTAAAAACATAGAATTACTAGAAAAAACAAGAAGAGAGAACATTTTTTGTTAGTATCTGTTCAAATTTTTTATAACTTTTTGAATTTTTAGGGGGAAAATTTTTTTGTAAAAATTAGAACACATACAGACCATTTTTCACATCTTTTGAGCCCTAAAACATAGAATTACTAGAAAAAACAAGAGGATAGAACATTTTTTGTTAGTATCTGTTCAAATTTTTTATAACTTAATGAATTTTTACGGGGAAAATTTTTTTGTAAAAATTGGAACGCATACAGACCATTTTTCACATCTTTACAGCCCTAAAAACATGGAATAGAAAAAACAAGAGAGAAATTTTTGTTAGTATCTGCTCAAATTTTTAATAACTTTTTTAAATTTTTAGGGGGAAAATTTTTTGTAAAAATTGGAACACATACAGACCATTTTTCACATTTTTTGAGCCCTAAAAACCTAGAATTACTAGAAAAAACAAGAGGTGAAAACATTTTTTGTTAGTATCTGTTCAAATTTTTTTAAATTTTCTAATTTTTGAGAAAATCGAAAAATTTGAGAAACAATTGGAACGCATACAGACCATTGATGAGTAAAATTTATATTGAGACGACCAATCGTATACGAATTTAAACACGACTTGACACGATTTTTGGTTGATATATATAGGCTTCGGATAACCATGTATATTGATTGGAGGCTAAAAAGTGTTTCGATAGTCAAAAAAATTGAATTAATTGGAATATGTTAAGCCTAAGAGTAAGCCTTAGCCTAACAAGAAGAAGACGTGAAGTGTAACACCCCACCTTCTATGGACACCTAAAACTTGTCTAAAGTTTTTCTAGCTGGTTGATGGTGGTTTCGCGAAAAACTGGGAGTTACACTTCACGTCTTTTCCTTGTAAGCCTAAACCTAAGCCTAGCCTATTTCTGAATAAATATAAAGCTCACATGGTGAGTTGTGAATGCTTGCCACTATTCAGGAGCATCAAAAGTGGATTTCCATGAATATTCGTGGGATAGCATTTTACAAGCGAAAAGAACCCCAACTCAAAATTTACACCAACAAACAGTTCAAGGCAATGTTTTTCTGCTAAAAATGGACACCTCAAAACCCAAACCACATGTTGTAAAGAGACCGTCGAGGTTGCTCGGTACACGCACCAGCATCATCTGCCATTGACCCTAACAAAAGTTTGGGTGTAGCATCCGTTTTTTAAAACTGAGAGGAAACCGAAAAATGGCTCCTGGGGTTAAAATACGCACCTAACAGCAAAGTTGAATGCATTTTATAAAGCTGTTGCATGGATTGATTCACAAAATCACCGTTAGGTTAGAATGACGTATGCAACTGGAGTATGAAAAGGTTAACACCCAAGTTTATGGCTCAAGGGCACAGGGCAATTGATGATTCGCATGGCATATAGGTTAGGGACACAAAAATTCGAGTCCAAAATACACGCGCTCAAATCGTAAGAAGTAGCACTTTTAACCAAAAGGTATGACTTGACACCAATTTTCTGGTTGACACCCAACATGGTTGACATCCATTTTTCACAAAAATTTGATAGTTTGACACCCAACTTTCTTGTAAAAGAACACAAAAAAATTGACCAAAGTTGCACCATAAAAGACCAGAAATCGAAGAATTTTTACACAAAAATTTCCATATCCCGAGGGTTTGACCCATAAGTTGAATTAAATAGATACATAAAATTTGAACAAAAAGTAGAACAGAATCGGAATGCATAGAAATAGACAAGAATAACAAAAATGTTCACAAATTTTGATATGACACCAAGTTGACGTTGATTTCTAAGTTGAAAAAGTTAGTGGTATATAAGTTACCGGGTCATCAGCCAACGCATAAGGAAATATTTTTGTACAAAAATATAGAGTTCTAAAAAAAATTTTCAAATCAATAACTTTTTTGGAACATACTTTTTTAGGGTAAAAGTCTGACCAATAACAATTTAGACGTCTAATAAACTGAAGTTGGGTGGAATATTCGATGAAATTTTAACAAGATTTGATAAGAGTGACGTATCTTTGAACCATGAATGGACCAGAAATTAGAGATTCTAGAAAAGTTTTTTTGCATAGCTATATGATAGAGTGGTATATACTTAAGCCTAAGCCTAAACCAAGCCTAAGAAAATTTTTACACATACTTTTTCTTATGAAAACTGCTCAAGTTGAACTTCTTGATAATACATTAAGTCCATCTTCAAAAAAGTTGAACCAAAAAAAGTTTAGAAACAAGGTGTAGTCAAACAATTTGCCTAGGCACAAAAAATTTGATCAGAAAGTTACTTTTTTTGCCGTTCTCCATTCTATTCAAAAAGCTGAATTCTTCAAAATTTGCATACAAGAGGTAGTTCTTGACAAAAATAGGCAACTAAAAATTTTTTGTTAGAACCTCAAAAACAGCCCTTTTTTGTACTATACCTTCATTTTCTTGTTGATATATCTTTTTTGAACCACTTTTACGTTAACTTTTCCAACAATTTTTTGAGAATCAAGTAGGTCCATGAAAGACATGGTTCGAAATATGCCATAAGGCAAAAATGTGGCGAATCTAGATCCACAAAATTCGTACTCCAAGGTTACTTTTGTGGTGATCCGAAGGAGTTGATGGAGGGTAGAAAAATTTTTGAACATATGGGCTTTGATCTTGTTGTTACCCGAAAATAGAGGGTCTAAAAACTTTTTTTGTCAAATTTTTTGTATTTTTGACTACCTACCTTTGTTGGCTTATCCAAGGGGTTTCCACTTTCGAGTATTTTGTCGTTTTTCTGCATTTTGTTACCCAAGAATAAGGGTCCTGAAAAAATTTTTTGGCTCAAATTTTTGGATTTTTAACTATTTACCCTGAGGTCCCAATTGTGATCCCCCTAACCTCGAGTGCTACATACCTTAATTTTTTGTTGATGCGCCCAATAATGATGGCAAAATTTCTCTTTCGTCGGTGGCATACAAATATGGTGTTCTAAAAAATTTTTTTGGCTCAAAAATTTTTTTTTTACGCATACCTTCTTTTTTTGGAGGTATACCCAAAATCTAGGGAATTTAGCAAATTTTCATGGCGTTCTTCATTTTTAATACCAAATAATGGTGTTCTAAAAAATTTTTTTGGCTCAAAAATTCAGAAATCTTTAACGCATACCTTCTTTTTTTGGAGGTATACCTAAAATCCAAGGGTTGTAGCCATTTTCTTATTGCTCTTCTTAATTTTGAGACCCAATAAAATGGTGTTCTAAAAATTTTTAGGCTCAAAAACTAAAATTTTTGACACCTACCTTTTCTTTTTTGAAGGTATACCCCAAATCTAGGGGATTTTAGCAACATTTTCATGGTGTTCTTCCTTTTTAATACCAAATAATGGGGTTCTAAAAACTTTTTCTTGGTTCAAAATTTCGAATTTTTTGTGACATACCTTCATTTTTTGAAAGTATGACAAATACCATCTCTCTTGATAACATTCGTGTTTGGATAAAGCATGCCAAATTTCGGGTATATGAGGCAAAATTTTCACCATAATCACTTTCTTCACACTAACAGACAAAGGAAAGATTCAAAAATCCAAAAAGTTTGTGTCCATCAACCCATACATAATGATCATATATATATCCACATGGAGACTATATTCTCATTTTAGTGGCCCATATATGCACATTTATTGCGTAAATTGGAGGAAACCAATGACCAAGAGCGAAGCGAACCCTAAGTTCAAAAATTTGACCCTAGAGATTACTTTGAGTAATCCAAGTCGATCAGGGTGGGTTGAACCAACATATGAACTCATACAATTTCATGGTACCCTAAAATTTTTAGGTGAATTTTTGAAGATTCAATCCAAACGTTACGCAGATTGGGATTAATTTCCAATGTTTCATGAAGAAAAAGTGGCATAGACTCGAATGAAAGGAAGAGGATGAAACGATAAAATAAAATGATACGAATGAAACGACATAATCGAACGAAACCAAATTCAGAGTTTTCGTGTCAATATTCAGGCAAATTCAAACCAATAAAACGCTACGAATGAAACAATAGAATAAAACGATACGAATGAAACGAAACCAACTTCAAGGTTTTCGTGTCAATATTCAGGCAAATTCAAACCAATAAAACGATACGAATGAAATGTCATAATGGAAAAATCCAATAAAAATTTTTCCTATGGAAAAAAATTTTTATTGGTTTTTTTCCATTATGTCGTTTCATTCGTATCGTTTCAAACCTTTCGTTTCATACAAGTCTATGCCGAAAAAGTGACATAGGCGTCGCTGGAACCCATCCACCTCTCCCCTCTCCACAGGGATGTAGCCAGCATTGGGGAATTCGGGGAAAGTGCCCCATCCGAAATGAAATTCTGGTGATACCTCTGCCCCATCAAAATCTATTCAATACAGTCTTGGTCACGTTTGCTACATTTTTTTTAATTTTAAGAGCCGTGAAGTCTAAACCAAAAAACTAGGCCTAAAGCGTAAGCCTAAACCTATGTCTAACATAAGCCTAAAGCCTAAATCGAGCGAAAAACAGACTTAAAATTTTTTAACATCTGGTTCTCTTAGTCCCAATTTTTATGTATCTTCCATGGTCTTTATGAAGTACCCCAAATTGCCCATAGCGACGCCTATGTTGAAAATTTTGTCGATACCCACCTGTAAACTACATTTAGAAATTTTTTGTTGATGTTTTCCTAGACTTCTTATTTTTCAAAACATGTTGATATTGGGTAGAGCTGTGTTGACGTGTTGACACCCGGGGTTGGGAAATTTTTTTCGAAATACCCTTTTTCAGATTTTCTCATGATGTTTTTGTTTTTGCTCTAAAACGGTTTTCAAAAGGCTTTAGGGCACCCCTCGTAGACCTAAAAAAGAATATGTAAGTAACGTAAAATGATGGTGGAGTAGATAACTTTTGAGACTATAAATGAAATTTTTGAAAAAATGAATTTTTTTTAAATTTTTGACAAAATTGTAAAAATCGACTTTTAGACAAAAATTGTATCTTTTTCTCAAAAATTTTGGACATAATCTTATTGCCCCACACCCCCTCTACCAGTCCCAAAAGTTATTAAAAAATACAAAAATAACGACACAAAAATAAAAAATTAGATAAAAAAATATACGATTGGATAAAACCAAATTTAAAAAATATATACAAAGGAGTGAAAAATTAAAATTTTATTTATTCACAAGGGTACTAGGATGCTTTTTTGAATTATGAGTGAAAATTTTATTTTTTTTCAAGATTTTTATTTTAAAAAAATTGATTTTTAGGTTTAAAAAATCAAATTTTGTAAAAAATATGAAAAGTTTGATTGTTTAGTCTAAAAATCAATTTTTTCAAAATTCTAAAATTTGACCAAGAAAATTAAAATAGTTTGAAAATTCGAAAAATCAAAAAAAATTAAAAATGGAAATTTTTGATTTTTAAAACTACCCATCAAGACAAACATGGAAAAAAGAAAAACACGTAAAAATTACAAAAAATTACCTTCGGAAAAGTCCATTTTTGCAATTTTCTAGCTAATTTTTCTCCAAATTTTTAGTCGAAATAAGTCGATTTATACCATAAATAGAGATGGAATACCATGAGTATACCTCTAGGTAGATTAGGTTGATTACCCAAGCCAAATACCATTTTTTGAGGTAGGTTAGGGTCTAGAAAAAATGAGAAATTTGTGGTAGAGTAACCTTAAGACGTGACAAGAACCCTACCATAACCCTCACCCCACATCCGAATCCCATATAAAAAACATCCGTTCCGAATATGTCAACAACCAACTAATCTTATCCCCTCTCATCCTCTCTCTATTATATACCCCTCGCCGCCGCCATTTTTCGCAATCTGTCGAGAAATTTCTCTCGCGAAATCAACTTGTTTATGTCTAAAAGACGGAGTTTATATAGTTTTACGGGTGTTTATCACAAAATTTTGCAAGCCATGGAAACAAATTTCTGTTTTTAAAACAAAATCATGTGCAGGCCGTGAATGAAAGACATTTTCCCCGTCAACAATTTGAATCGGGAGATTCGAGAAAATGAACAACAAGAAATAACGAATTTTTCAACAAAACCAAAAATTCTTACAAGGGACACACACCATACGACTTGATGGTTTGATTTTTTAAAAAGCTTTGTATATTCTTAAAAAGCATTATGAACTGGTATTCAATTCGAAGAAATTATCTGCCGACGCCTCATGGTTTTTGACAATATTAGCAAACAATACTTTTACTTTATATTACTAGAACTTGATTAATTTTAATTCTACTTTAAAAAATTCGTTGTGGATTTTTCCAAATTCATTAAATAAACAATTTTTCATTTAAAAATTGTTTAATTTGATCTCAATTCATGAGTTTAACCAAAAACAGCGCCGCAGGTGCGAAATTTTTTAGATAATATTTGTTTTAAAGCCATAAATGGTTTAGAAAATAGTGATTTTTTGTTAAAAAAATAGAAAATTTTGCTCAAAAAGAATATTTAGGGGGTGTAAATTTATCCCGATCCGGGATTTAGAGCTCGGCATGGTCGGGATCTGGGACGGGATCAGATTTTAGACAATTTTTCGGAACGGGATTCCAAAAATCTCAAGATTTTCGGGACAAAATCTAACACTAATCCTATTGTGTTATTATTGAGTTTACGTCGCTTTTATCATGTTTTATGCTTCAAAAACCCTTTAAAATATGTTATTTTGGACCAAGTGACCCAAAAATGCTTTGCCGAAAATTTTTTTGCCTTTTTTGTTCATTACTCGCCGAATCAAGTCGATTTAAATCGGGTTTGATCGATTTTTCGAGGGTGTCAGTATTAGTAAAATATTCCGACAGATCTTAAATCAACTTTATTTAATAACAAATTTTTTATAACAATTAAAACACATCAAATGTCTGGCAACTTTTTTCACCAATTAAAACAAAGTAGGAAAAAACAAAATTTAAAACTTGGAGATCTTTGATCTTTATTACCAAACGCAATTTTCTAGCGAATAGCCATAACCTGAAAATAAATGTTTCGTTAAAACTTTTTACATAAATAAAGAGCATACGATATCGTCGATTTTAAGAATACTTCGCACACATTCGGCCGCTTGTTTAATGGCAAAAGATGTTACCAATAACGGTTGAAGCACGTTCTCTTCACGAATGTCCGTAACACAGCCCTATAATTTTTTTCTTTTTCTAATCAGTATAGTAAAAAACTAGTTAAAGATGAAGAATTAAAAAATCTTACCCCCTCCTAAAAAAGGTCATTTTCCCCAAAAAATTAGAACTCATATACAGTCAACTCTCGATTTAGTGGCACCCCCAGGGAGAAGTTACTAAATCTAATCGAAGAGAGGGTGTCACTAAATCGAGTTTGATTTAATGACACCCTGACTATATTTCTACTTTTGTAATGCATCTCTGCGTGGTCGTGTTGGGGAAAAATTGATCAAAAATCGAATTTCTGCTCAAAAATTGAATTTTTGCTAAATCAAATCGGAGAGAGAGTGTCGCTAACTCGAGTTGAACTGTCTACTTTTGCAGTGCATCCCTGCGTGGTCGTGTTAGAGGGAAAATTCTCGGGAAGGGTAACTAAATCGAATTAGAGGGAGTTGTCACTAAATCGAGAGTTGACATTATAACAAAGTAAAACCTTGCGAACGTTGACACCAAAATCCTTCTTGCCATTTGCATGAGCATTTCGCAATTCAGTAACAGTCGTAATTGGCGACAGTCCAGCGTTTTCAGCCAGTGTATAAGGAATCAATTCTAATGCATCGGAGAAGGCCTAAATCATCAAATTCATATATGAAGTCATTTTACATTTATTGTCCACCACGCATGCATCGCTATCTCATGTAATTAAGAAAAGCGAAAAGTTCATGGCGATTTTAATTTTGCGTTCTAATTTTACCCACTAATACCATTTTCATGCAAAGTGTGATCTTGATGAACGCTTTTTTTAATTATCGAAATTGAAGAAAATTTTTCATAAGAGTGTGTTCAAGCATGTCAAAATCAAACAAATTACTTGAAATTTTTTTGACAACTTTTTAACAACATTTTGACATGCTTGAACGCATCCTAACTAAAAACCAACCTTCCAACAATATTGCTCGGCACCTTGTTTTGTTTGTGCCAGATTACGCAGTTTAACAGCCACCTCCATTTCTGGAGCTCCACCACCTAAAAATACGGCTATTTGTACAAACCTATAAGAAACAGTAGCTGCCGAAAAATTTATGACCATGCATCAAAATTACAAAAAATACCGCATTTTCAAAAATTTTCTTGGCCCTAAACTTTTTTGACTACTACTGTAGCCTTACCAGGAAGTAAGGCTCGTTTCTTCACAAGGCAACGGATAACACAAAGAGCGTCGTGCAAGGAACGTTCGGCCTCTTCTAAAACTAGCTTGTTCGTGCCACGAAGCAAAATCGAAACCGCAAGTCCAGGATTTTGAAGTCCAGTTACCTAAAAAATCATATATAAAGTCATTTTACATTTATTGTCCACCACGCATGCATCGCTATCTCATATAATTAAGAAAAGCGAAAAGTTCATGGGGATTTTAATTTTGCGTTCTAATTTTACCCACTAATACCATTTTCATGCAAAGTGTGATCTTGATGAACGCTTTTTTAATTATCGAAATTGGAGAAAATTTTTCATAAGCATATCAAAAAGTTGTCAAAATCAAACAAATTATTTGAAAATTTGTTTGACAACTTTTTAACAACATTTTGACATGTTCTGTGTTAAGGCAATGTCACAAAAATTTCTTTAAAGCCGCACGAAATTTTAGACCTATATTCTGATAGTACTAACCGAATTATACAATTTTTGTTTTTGGGTATCGACGCGCTGACTCTTTCCCTTGGAGATACAGGCCTTTGAAGTTGGAAAAATTGGCTATTTTTGGACAAACTCCAATCGACTCATTCTCGGTAAGTTTTGGAGAATTTTGGTTAGATCTTTTTGTATTTTGTGGCTGAGAATGTGGACTTATAGTAGGTTTTAGAGTTGAATCGGACCGGAAGTAGGTCAAAATGGCTCTGAGATAGCAAAAAATCGTGATTTTTTGCCGTTTCGGAGCTATTTTTGACCTCCTTCAGGGCCGATTCAATCCCAAAATCCAGTATATTAATGATCAGCATAATTTTTCCTGTGGATCTATGTCGAAATCTCATTTTGTGCTACGGAAGTCTGAATTTCTTAGAACTCGCGTTTTAAATATATGCTTAGACGCGCTAGTTGATGCTTAAAAATTTGCTAAGTCATACCTTAATAACCCTTTCATCACTAGAAGTATGAATTTCTTCGACAA
>JAQGBS010002096.1:0-13859 GCA_034698545.1 Acrobeloides obliquus
ACTATATATCTATTTTTATGTGGTGATCTACCGAGCTTATACATTTACAAAATATTTTCTTGAGCCTTCAAGAAAAAATTTTGGGCAAGAACAAATTAACAGCACAACGAGTATAACCCAATCAATTCAACATCCTGGAGTCATAAATGGGAATACGTGTCCTAGTTACAATGCTTTAACAAAAAATTGCTCGAAAATTAGCAAAAGTACGATTTTTTAGCTACTACATGAAAATTTTTTTAGCCACCCTCTTATCAACTACACGATCCAGTTACAAATCAACCAACTCATCCCATACCGAATGCTCGAAAAGATATTGTGGCTCCATAAGCAATAAACAAAATTCGGTACTACTTCGGATTAACAACCACAAATGACAGGGTTCTGAGATCGGAAATTTTTTTCAAAATCATGCATTTTAGGTTATTTTATTGCTTGCGTGCATTCCCGAAGCGTGAAAACGAATACTTTTCGTGAAAATGAGCCTTTTATACTATACTAGGCATGTGATTTTTATGATCTTTTTTCAATTTTTATGGCGCACATCGACATAGCGTGATAGTTGTTTTTGCCTGATTGCATTATAAAAGGCTCGTTTTCACGAAGCGTATTCTTTTTCACACTTCGGACATGCGCACGATCAATTTCTCGCATAAAAATACCCCTAAAATGGTTGATTTTGAAAAAATTTTTAACTTCATAACCCTGTTATTTGCGGTCGTTAATCCGAAGTAGTACCCAAAATTCTTATTTCGTCAATATAAAAAATTTTAATATACAGGATGGAGCACAAAAAAACGGGCACTTTAAAAAATGCCTGGAAATCCTAACATTTAAAAAATGCCTGATACTTGAAAGAAGTAGGCATTTAAAAATGCCTGATGTCTTTCATCATCCGATTGGCACAGACTATAAAGAAGAAATTTGGGCAACTTCCTCCTGCACCAAGGGTGATTCCTTTTTTCCCTTGCTAGAAAATGCCATATGTAGAGTTATCATTTTATGCCAATTTCGTGCTATTGCACTTTATTTATTTACACACTTACAGTAAACTTTTGCAAGTGCCCTCTTGGTCTAGTCGAAATAGATAAGCCTCCCCCCACCAAACAGCATTCGTTTCCACCCTCGCTTTGTATCCAATGCTTTCTGCAAAAGAAAATTGTCCAAAAATTGATAAGAGTGCGCTAGTTCCGAGAATTTTTGCAGAAACTGAAAATTCTTTTTCTTATATATACGAAGTTCATGATCATCTATTCAGGCACATGCAAATAAATAAACTGTGTATGCATATGTTTGGAAAAAGGTCAGAAAAGTACAGGGCGACACAAAAAAGTACATTATTGTGATTTTATGGGACACGGGAATTTATTTTTCTAAAAATGTATGGGGTAATTTTATATGAGGGAATCGGTTGCGCGCATTATCGAACCCTGAAAATGCTTCCCTGATTCAGGGAAAATTGAGGTATGAAAAAAATAACAATTTTCGCTTCACACCCCCAAGGACCAGTCCGAGCGGAAAAAAGTTCTCCTTTTGTTGATATTCAGATTATCATGAAAAATGGAGCATTTTTTGTTTTTACGGCATCTTCTGAATCGTCGTAGTTTTCGGGATAATTGCGTTTGAAATTTTGAATTGGTGTACATGTTTTCGTTGTAATACACAAACTTTTTTGAATTTTTTCTGAAACGCTAACTGTTTCGAGAAAATCGCGTGTGATGTGGGCGAAATTTGAAATCTGTTTATTACAACGAAAACATGTACCTGAATGTTTCTACAATAATTTTTAAAAGTTGAGTATTGAAGCAATCAATCGGATCATTTTGAATATTCGCTTCAATATTCAACTTTTAAAAATTATTGTAGAAAAATTCAAGTGCATGTTTTCGTTGTAATAAACAAAATTTCTACTTGCCAACATCCCATGAATTACTTTAAAAAACGACAATAATTCATTTAAAATTTCATTTTTCATCGACTTACGAAAACTACCAAAAATTTTTTTGAATTTTCGTGTCAATCGACAACTTTTATTGATTCAGGAACGAATTTTCTGCATACACAATACGGGACGAATCGATGGGGCGAACAAGAACGGGATGATGAAGGGAATTATAAGTACAATTGCCGTCCCTTTCTTGGTTCATGTGTTGTTTGAACGATTGTCCCATTCTACGCGTTCATGTTTTCGTCGTAATACACAGATTTCAAATCTCGCCAACTTCACACGCGATTATCTCGAAATGATTAGCAATTCAGAATTTACCATAAAAACAAAAAATGCTCCATTTTTCATGAACTTTTGGAATATTAACAAAAAGGAGAACTTTTTTCCGCTCGGACTGGTCCTTTAATCAGGGTTAGTGAAGCATTTTTAGGGTTATTGAATGCGCGCAATCGATTCCCAGCATAAAATTATCTCATAGAAAAATTAGGTTCCAAAAATCACAAAAACTTTTTTTGCTCCACCCTGTAATATGTACTGTTAGTAAGTGATAACAACATGAAGTCATAAAATATGAGCTCTGAAGAAGTACTTTTAATGTGCAAAGGTCAATGTATCATTTTGGGGTTCTTGGCAAATTTGCATATTTTTGCGATTTTTGGCTACTCAGCACAAAAATTTACAGCGAAGGCGATAACAATATAGTCCGTTTTCTATGTTTTATAAATTTCGACAGTGATAATCAAGTGGTTAGGATACCAGGCGCCCTGCATTTAAGCGACGGGTTCGATCTCGCTCGGAGCGACTTATTTTTTGCAGCATTCAAATTTTGCTCAAAAATCCAAATATTGGACAAAAATCAAATTTTTTTTGAAAAATTCAAAATTTTAATCAAAAATTTTGAAAAAAATCAATTTTTCGAAAAATTCTTTTTTATCTTTCTCAAAAATCCAAATTTTTTATAAAAATGAATTTGTCGAAAAATTCATTTTTTTACAGAGAAATCAAAATTTTAAGACATTGAGACGAAAGCACTGAAATTCAAGAAACAACTATCTATCGACAAAACGTTTTAGGTAATAAACCCACTTCAATGCGGTCGTCTAGCTTCTTGACAACTTGACTATGAGCTGTCAAAAATTTTGAATCTGGTGCAGAAACAGACTATACGACAGTTTTAGATATTTTTGTCAGCTTTTTCTTATTTCCTACGTTATGAAGCACTTTCTTTATTCCGAACGGCTGCAAATTTGTAAAAATAGAATTTTTTTAAGTCTTCTTCAAAAATTGTCGTTTACATAACAACTATTGAAGCCGCTCAAAAAAATTTCAAACTTTTTTTCTTTTCCATTTGGCTTCTTTCTATCTTTATATTCTTGTTTTCATGTGCTTATAATGTTATTTGCATAAATGCCGATTTTTGAGTTAATCTCTTTCTCTTTTTTAACCTATGAGGTAGTTTGTTTTTTTCAAAGTAATTTCTAGTTCCCCAGAGAGCATTTATTTACGTAGATAAGTGAGTTTCAAGTGAGGCTAGACAAAAAATTTGTTACGTAACAAAATTTCCAAAGGGGTAAACGTGTATTACATGATGTCAGGGATACAAACGTGTATTCCACGATGCATTTTTAATTGTAGTAGCGTGTATTTTGGAACAGATAGGAAGGAATTATACTTCTATCGCGTCGCGAGATGTCTCATAGGACGTGCCACGCGACAGCCTGCGACGTCGCAAGTGCTGACCACGCGATGCGACACAAGGACGAGTGGTAAAAAACTTGGCACCAAGAGGGATTCGAACGCACGATCTTGTGACCACTAAACGACTGCTTTGTCACTGCACCGAGGTCTGTTGATGAAGAAGCGTTTTTCCAAACCAAGTTCTATGGCGCGACAAGTCGCTCGCACGACAAGTCTGTCGCGCGACAGACTATAAACAACAACTCGCGATACGTCGCGCAACACAAAAATGCACTGTCGTGTTGCGACGGAAGTATAAATCCTGCCATAGCGTTTTATGCGCGACAAGTCTGTCGCGCGATAGACTATAAACACCAACTCGTGAGACGTCACGCGACACAAAAAGCACTGTCGCGCGACAGACTATAAACACCAACTCGCGACGCGTCGCGCGACACAAAAATGCACTGTCGTGTTGCGACGCGACGGAAGTATAAATCCCGCCATAGCGTTTTACAAAATTTCCTTTACAGTAGCGCGATTAGTAAGACAAACTACATGGTGGCGCACAAAAAACCGGCACTTAGATTTGACTGTAGTTTGTGTGGATTAAAAAAACCCTTGTGTATAATATCATTTTATTTATAATTTCAACATTTAACATTTTTTTATATCTCTTGAAAATTGAGGCATATGTTTTCGCTAATAACCAAAACATCCGGCACACAAATTTTTCCCTTTTTTCAAAGTCGAGAAATCATATGCCATTGAATCATTTGACCGAAGACGTCAGCTAAAACAGTTTGATCCTTTTTCTTTGAATTCTTACCAATAATTCTATTATTGATCTTTTTTTACACTTTTGCTGTCTCGAGCCATTCATGCATGTTCTTTGTGGCTTGTGACACTAAATTAAATCATATTTTTGCCAAAGACTTCCTCCGCATTCTTTTTAATTACGACAATACGTAGAGAGATCAAAATAGAAATCTCTTCGACGACACCGATCTTAGATGCTTGAACGATCTTATAGTGATTTTTATTTCCATGTGATAGCTAGTGCACTAATACAATTTTTCTCTAGGAACTAATTGGGGACTCTCTAAAGTCGAAGTAGGAAGTACCTGGAGGCTAGAGAAATAAATAAGTTTGTGTAAATAGAAACATGTAGTCAGAAAAAAATACGACATACTGGTTTATCCGAGTTAATCTGCTCTAATTCGCTTTTTTAATTTCAAAATAGGAAGTGCCTGGAGACTAGAAAAATAAATAAGTGTATGTAAATAGAAGCATGTAGTCAGAAAAAGTACGATAAACCGGTTTATCCGAATTAATCTGCTCTAATTCGTTTTTTAATTTCCTTTAAAGGTGAAAAATTTTTATATTGGTACGATGGGCTTTTGAGATAGCTTTATGTAAAAAAATAGTTTGATCCAGGGTAGCCATGAATTTATGGAGCACAGGAATGAAAAAAACTGCTCATCCCCTTGAGGAGAGGGGGAGGATTCTTAGTTCCTCATTCCATAGTTTCTCATTCCTGGTGACGTAGCCAGACCACAAAGGGGGAAGAGTACATGGTGGAACATCACATCGCACACCGGTGTGTGTAGTGATGCCTATTTTTTGGTGTGCACATTGATGAAGCTAAATTTTTTGTGCGCACATCAGTGTGCTCAAGGCTTATATAGGTATAGATTGTTTCGTCGAACCGAGCCTTTTTTTGAACCATAAGAGGGGACCTTATGTTTTTTAGGGTCTTCGGCCCGTAAGGGAGGGGGTACTGGTACCCCTCCCTCCTGTGGCTCGTCACTAGTCATACATCAACATGTAACCTCCTCCACTCAAAATTTCACGTTTCTGGAGATTTTTTATGTTTGACACTTTCTTGAACTACTGGAATTTGGAGCTTTCGAATGAACTTTTCAGAATTTTCCTTCATTTTGAAAGTTTCTTATCATTTTCACCTACTCCCTCCTCATCCCAAATGTTTGCTTAAAATTTTCACCTTTTTTTACTGTCTGGTGAACTTCGAAAAAGATCTTAACATTTTTCATAACTTGCAATAGTTTTATAGTCGTCATCAATTAGTCTCCTAAGATCAAAGTCACATGAGCCTCATGAGGTTATTTTCAGCAAATCTTTTGAGCACTAAAAGCTTATAGTGCGCTTAAACTTGTGCAAAGGAAATTGAAATTTTTAAGGAGGAAGAAAAGTTGGTACAGGATGAGGTAAAAAATGAGATTTTATGTTTGCAAGAAAGTTGCATTTTCTCGGGTAAACTATTGCCTTTTGACCTAAGAATTGGGGAACCGAGCTTTGCGCTCAGAGGAGAAACGAAGTTGTATTTATTACCTCATCCTGTATCAAGCTCTTCCCGATTTATACTCGGAACTCGGTCGAGCTCCGAGTATATGTATTTTTAGTTTTTTTGGCAGGGGCAAAATCACTCGGTTTCTGATGGGAACCGAACTTGAAAGCAATTTATACAAGCCGAGAGTCTTAGCCCCTCGGCCATGAGGGTAACTTCTTATACAGCGATAAAATTGCATTATAATCTTACGTTAAAATATGATTTGGGAAAAAAATACGAGGAATCGACTGCGCACATTTTCTAAACATAAAAACGCGTCCTTGACCCTGATTCAGAGAATGGATTCGGTATGTTGACACGAAAATAGAAAAAATTTCTTAGGAATCTCTCTATGTCACAGGGTTAACACACCCAGATTTATGGTTCATGATTAGCAAAACTCAAGATCACATTCCTACAAATTTGCATTTTTCTTTCAAAAAACTCCTATCCTAACCTAAAATCCTATAATCTCAATTCCGTACCATTCTACCGGTGTTGCCATTCCTTCAAATTTTGCATAAAAATACCCAAACTTTAAACTTGTTCAATTTATTGTCTTATTAAAACGCATACAAATAGGATGTCTTCGCATAAACAACTCTAATACCGAGCAAGTCATTTTCTAAATATAGGGCAAGTTCAGCGTTCGCTTTACTTTACATAAGCAGCTTAATTTTTCTGCAAAAATTTTTTAATCTTTTAAAAATTTCTTCGAGAATTCTTGTATTTATCCTTTGTTCTGTGCTAAATTAAGGAAAAGGGGGAAATATGTAAACTAGAAAAAATTTTGTTTGTTGAAAAATTCATATAGAACTTGGGGTGGAGCTAAAAGGATATGGTAACAGTGAGGTTTGTTTGGAAGAAAGTGCAAAATAATGGGCGTGTATAAAACGTATGCAAGGAACGGCTAGAGTCTATTCATTAGGCGGATGTGTAAAAATTTTCCACCGGACGTGATTTGAATCCGGATATGATTTTTAGAATATCTTCTAGAGTGTAAAATTTTTGTGCAAACATTTTTGATCTCTTTCCCATATTTTCTATATTGTTATTTTTCCATTTTTCGTTCCATTCCAGTTTTTTCTTCTATTTTTCAATTTTTCATTTTAGCTCTTTATGTAAAGAAGCATCGCAACAAGACCAATTCGAATCTTTTCAATGCTTTGAATGTGTCTGTATATTAGCGCGAAAAGTCTTTTTCTTATAACTTGTATGCAATCATCTTTTTCTCATTCATCTTTATCTATTGCGATCTTTTCTATCGCGCATTGTGTTACCATCTCGTCATGTTTTTGTAACGGTTGTGAGCTTTGTTCTCACTGTTGTTCCATCAGTTCCTTGCGTAGATTGTCTTCTCGGTACCGCGAATTTACTTCTTCCTAGTTTGGTTGCTGGCAATTCGAAAGTAAAAGTTTTGGTGGAAGCTTCTTCCTCTAAAAAAAGCTTCCTCCAAAACTTTCTCGCTATTTTCCCACTTTCGCTAAAGGGCTTATCGTGTGTGTTGAACTTTTTTTGTTTATACCACCCCGTTTCAGGAGTGTAGTTGAGCTCTAGAGGCATATCTCGCGAAACCTTTAAAAATGTCGATATCTCATGATCCCTCTGTAGGATTAAAAATCCGTCTGACAGTTTTGTATAGTAGAGTCTGCTGAATCTATCTTTATATACAGTTTTTATAAAATGACGGGATTTTTTAAATTTATGACGGGAAGAATGTTTTGCAGCTCAACCGCATTTTTGCTATATTTTGAAACGGGGTGATACCCTATTCAAATCGTGAAACAAGACCTTTTGTAAATCACCAATACACACATTAGCAGTAAAAACATAGAGGGACAACCAATGAGAACAGATTCATTAACCCGCCAAAGGGTAAGACAATGCAGATTCTGCAAGGACGAACATCCAACTGAGATTTGTCGACGATATAAGACGTTTGATGAGCATTGTGATTGAGCATTGGACTCAAACCTATGTACCATCTGTGTACTAGCAGGGCACTGTGCCGTAGAAAAATTACCTGCTACAAATGCAAGAGTAGACATCATCCAGCAATGTTCAAATCCTTGAGCTTAGAGAGGCTATACCCCGTGGCGTAGACAAAGGTTGTACTCGGCTATGTGCGGCCCCTCCCATGTCGAGATAAAGACCCAAAAAATCAAAAGGGTCTCCTTATGTTTTGGTACTATTGAGATGAGACATCAGAAAGTTAAAGATTATTCTGGAACGTAGTTTTAGAATAATCTGGAGACAACACATCGCGAACGAAGTTCTAGAAGTTTCCCTCCTTTGTTAAACCCTTCCAAAAATTGATAGGTCGAAGACCCACGGAAAGAAGGGGAAGTGTGGATCCACAGCTTCCAAAGAGCGGTCGGTACTTTCCCCTATTGATCCTTCTCCCTAAGCCACTGGCTCCCCCACCCCCGAAATGTATAGTATCAAAAACCACACACGTGTTTTTACGTTCACAAAATTTTTGAAATTTGCTCCGTTGTCATTTTTTATGCCATTTTTAATTGACAAATTAAGGCACTATAACTTTCGCCACGTAACTTTCGCCACTTTCGTGTCAGTGAACATTTAATTTTAGACAAATTGAGGTTCCTGATTTGCAATAAATATGTATATCGACAAGAACGTGGGGAAAGTTATGTAGCGAAAGTTATAGTTTTTTGAACGTGACGAAATTTGTCGTGGCGAAAGTTATAGTGACAAATTAACCGAATTGCGCCGTTGTTCTTAGTAAATTGTTTCAAAGAAATTGTGCGATTGTCCTTTTATATCAAATTTGATTAAAGATTTTTCCAAAAATTTGCACCGTTAGGTCGCTAATGGCGACCATTTAGCACGTATGAAAAACCAAGAAAAGACCAAAAACCTCAGTTCACCCATGTTAATTTCTTCACTTCAACCTTACAAAAAAACTCCTCCGAACCTAATCTACTTCCTATTGATAATTTCTCTTTTAACCTTTTTCTTCTTCTACGTATTTTTGACGTAACATATCTTAAAAGAAATGTAAGAAATTTCTCCTCTATTCTCACAAGTAGGATTTACTTAGTACTTCAATTGTTAATGCTTTTTGACTCAATGCCCAATTTCCTGCTTAAGAATAAATTTTTCAAACTCTTCTAATGAAGTATTGTTTTGTAGTTAGTAAAAATCACAAAATCCACGTCAGTCTTGCAAAAGAAGAGTGCTCTTAGGTCTCCAATCCGGAAATATCTTTATTTTTGTTATTTAGAACATCATTTTTACTTGGTTTTTCGCACTTGCTTACGCAGGTTGAAGTCGTTAGAAAATTTGCGTTTCTTAATTTTTGTATAAAAGTCTTCACTTCTTAGAAGTCGAGACTTAAAAAGTTCATTGGCTTTTAGCCGGATTAGACTTGAAATGTGGAATGCTATTTGACGCGGATGATCTATGTAAAGTTGTCTTTAGTTTTGTATTAGTAGATTTGAGTCATATAAAAGGCTTGACTTGAGTCGAAACTTTCCGCCAGATTAGACTTTAAATCTTTAATGACATTTTATACGGATGATCTAAGTAAAGTTGTCTTTAGTCTTGTCATTTAAGTAAGGTTGATCTATGTAAGGTTGTCTTGTCATGTGTAGATTTGAGCCATAAAATGCTTGGCTTGATTCGAAACTTTCCGCCAGATTAGACTCGAAATGTGATGTATGTGCCATCAAAAAATTTACCTTATAATAAGCCTAAAAATCCTAGCTAATCTTATCTTTGGCATACTTGGAGTATGGCTTATATGCAGCTTGGTGGATTCTGGATTAATCTCGATGAAGATTCAGAGTCTAAGAGTGAGCTCTTTTGGGGCACAAATTGCTTTTACTAAAAAATGCATTTTTGAAAAAAAAGATTAAAATGAAAATTTTTGGCCAAAAAATCGCAATTTATACTTTTACCTATCCACATTTGTTCGCCGATATTGCCACAAATATTAACACGGGAATACTTCTTCAAAATTCCGGGATATTCTATTCTTTTGAGTGATGCTGAACAACTTTCAAAAAAAATTTCTGGAAAAAAAGTTGTCAGATTTATTTTTGACGCAAAATCAAATTGACTCAAGTGGGATTCGAACCCGAGACGATTAGACTCAAATTCGGAAGCACTACCATTGAGCCAAGTTTACGTTAAAATTTAGTCTTTTAATTTTGCTTATAATTTAACATGAATTTTTTTTAAATATCTTTTTTCGAAAAAAATTTTTTTGAAAGTTGTTCACCATAACACAAAATAATAAAATATCTCGGAATTTCGAAGAAATATTCTCGTGTTAAAACAATCTTAGCTAATTTAGTGTAGTTGATTAGATTTATTTAAAAGATCAAGAATTCTTACCTGTTAGCTAATTGTTAGGCTAAAGTATAGCGTGAGTAAGAAATTATTTGCGTAGGAGTGTTTATGGTTATGAAAAATTAATAGGTAGTCGTGTTAATGCGTTTTGTTTAGAGTTGTATGGGGTTGAAAGTTCTATCTTTTTTTACTTCCCGGTTCTGCTTATGGTTTCCCGAAAGTCGGGACCGGAGACTCCTAACTTTAAAGGGGGAGTCCAACTTAGGGCCGGGTAGAAAATTTAAAAAAAATTTTTACAAGTGTTTTTGCCGTAAAATCAAAATTTTTTAATAGGCATGAAAACCCCACGATTTCTAAGCATTTTGCAAAAATCCGCATTAAAAAATCTCTTTTTCATCAAAAGATATTGAGTTTTTAAATCTCGCTAATCCGCTGAAACACCCTGTATAATAATAATTTTTTTCATTTATTTTATTTTTAAATGTTATTTTACTCGTTCACGTCGCAATTTTTAAACAATTCTGTTGCGTTACGCTATTTTTTCGTCGTCCGTAGTTTGTGCATGCGCATAATTATGTATTAAAAATTCCATGTTTAGTTTAATGTCTCGATTAAACGTCTAAAAAGACTCCCTAGAGGGGTTATTTCCAGAAAAAATTATCGAAAAAATTTTCACGTAGGTGGCTCTCTATTGTGTAGTAGCTCCAAATTTTGTACATTTTTAAGCCTCTGAATAATTTTTTTGTTGAAATTTTTGTAGCTTTTTTAAATTTTTCATATTTTATTTTTGCAACGTTCAAAAAAATGATGATATATTTTTTGGGAAGGCTAGCAAACTAACAAAAAACACCCTTCAAAAAGCCAAAATTAAACAATTGTGCCTCAGAAACAAAAACGACATAACGTAATGGATATTCCTTGAAAAGTAGGTGTCTATTTCCGAATCCATTTCCTCCTTTTTGATTGCTCCACTGTGTCTTTGTATTATTTTAAATTGCCGAAAATACGTGTTCCTATGACACTATGCAAATGTTTTTGCACCGCAAGAATAGCTTCCTCTTTTACGTATATAAACAAAAAGAAAATTAAATATTAAAAAAATCGGATAATACTCAGTACTTGGGGGGAGGGGCGCGGTTTATTTGAGAGTGACACTCTCGAGCGATGCTCACAGTTAACATAGGAATGTGTAGTAGCTCCAAATTCGAACCCAAGACCCTCAGACTCGAATCCTGGAGCACTACCACTGAGCCAAGTTCACGATAAAAAATCGAATTTTTAATTTTGCTTATAATTTAACATGAATTTTTTTCTTTTTATAAATATTTTTTTTTTTCAAAAAATTTTTTTGAATGTTGCTTAGAATAGCTTAAAATAACAGACTATACCGAGAAAGACAGGCACATTATACATTTAATGTATAAGGATTTATCTCACCCACGTTACATATTATCTTATTAAAAAAATTAATTTTTTACAATAATTTTAAGCGGGTTATAAAAATATAATTTTATCTCACCCACGTTACATATTATCTTATTTAAAAAATTAATTTTTTACAATAATTTTAAGCGGGTTATAAAAATATAATAATTTTAAGCGGGTTTTAATGTTGGATTTTCTCTGTAGGCGTTAATATAAGTGGAAGTGTTAGTTAGTAGACCAGGATACAAGTCTGCTTTTGAATGGGCTGATGAGGGTTAATCCGATATTTTTGCTATAAATTTTGAAATAATAAAATTTTGAATGAAGGGTACAAAAAAATTTGTTGCAAAAATTGTAAATTTCGGCCAAACACGTCAAAACTTGTTTGCGTAAATAGGTTTATTTATAACCATAACCCGCTTATTTTTAGGCTGTCGCCTAAAAATTTTCCAAATTTTAAAAAAATTTTGAAAATTGGATGATTTTTAGAAAAATATAAAAAATGGCAAACTTTGTAAAATTACGCTTCGGGAATGCGCACAATCGATTTCCCGCACAAATTTACTCCTATATGGGTCTTTTTTAGAAAAAAGGACCCATATAGGGGTAAATTTGTACCGGGAATCGATTTTTTCGGCCCAAAAATTATGTAAAAAATCGCAGAATTTTTCGATCAACCCAATAAATATCAAAAAGTTCTATATACGTGATGTTCGTGAATCCAATGATGTGATGAAAATTTTTTTTCTTTGTTTTGATTTTTCTCTCTTCAATTTTTTTTTGAATCAAAGCTCATATTGAAGAACATTTTTTTCACCTTCCTTGTTTGTCAAAAAGATCCTAATCACACAGAAAAAATTTCTCAATTAGACTCAAGTATTTTCTTGAAAACATCAAACATTTCACTCAATACAATAGCTTCCTGATTAGTCATTTTTCATCTTCGGTGAATTTGTATGACTAAACCTATACAACTAGGACAAACACTACATCCGTTTGTCAAAGAAAATATTCGTTTTGATTATACTTGATATTTTACTCAAAAAATCGTGTTTAGTTAAGATGTTTTTTGGTGCTACAAAACGGTTGAATCATTTTGTAGGAAAGAATTTTTTGATTTGGAATTTCAAGGTCCTTTTTTTGCTCCCACGGATTTTTTCTTGCATATTCTCACAAATGTTTTTTTGTGAAATTTTGGTTCGAAGCATTAAGGTCAATGTCGATTTTTTGTAGATCTTGTCATTTTCGTCAAAATTTCATATTTTTCCAACAAATTTTGAAAATTAAGAAAAATACAGGCTTATTCAAACGTAAGGCTTTTTTAGAATCCATTAAAATATTATTTAAATGTTTATTTATGAGATTTGGTAGATAATGAAAGGCTTGGGCTTAGGGTTGGGCTTAGGCTTGGGCTTAGGATTTGGCTTAAGCTTAGGCTTGGGCTTAGGCTTAGGCTTAAGCTTAGGCTTAGGCTTGGACTTAGGCCTAGACTTAAACCCAAGCCTTTAGACTTAGGCTTGGGCTTAAGCTTAGGCTTGGATTTAAGCTTAAGCTTAGGCTTAGGCTTGTTTTTAACTATTCTTTCGCTTAAAATGTGCTGATTTTTTATACTTTCGACTTTATGGAATACGATGGTGATATTATTTTTTAACAAAATCTTTTATAAAAATTGAAAATTTGATTTTTTTATATATTTAAATCAAAATTTCGGAAAACCGAACTTTTGGACTCCCAAATGCGTATTTTTTCTTACGCATTCAGGAATCCAAAATCAAAAATGGAACATCACTAAATAAGACCACAAAATAAACAAAAATTAAATAAATTTGATAAACAAACAACTCCAAAAATTTTAACCCATAATCTGCAAGACTATATTATTTCGTCATGATCTCATCTTAAACCTGGCTGTAGTTGAACTTTCCATTTTTATCCTTCTTGTTCTTCTACACAACACCCCCGAAAATATTTACAACTCACGTGCGTGTTCTTTGTCCAATTTTTGCATCGCGCCGTCTGTGACACATTTATGTGTACATGCAAACTTGTGTACTTTTTCAGACTACTTAAAAACAGCAAAGAAGCGTGTTAGTGTCAGCTAAAGTGTTTCCCGAACTTCTCGTCCACAAGGAAGAAGAGAAG
>JAQGBS010002097.1:0-13859 GCA_034698545.1 Acrobeloides obliquus
ATGGTTTTGCCCAGCAATTCACGTATGTATCGCTAATGCTAAAAATTTCACCGTTTGAATACTGAAATTTGATTTCTATTAACAACGGGAATACTTCTTCAAAATTCCGGGATATTTTATTATTTTCAGCTATGCTGAACAACAACTTTCAAAAAAAAACTTTTTGAAAAGAGGTTTGTTTCAAAAAATTTAATTGAATTGTAAAAACGAAGTTCAGTGATAATGGGCTTGACTTTGACTTTAAAAAGCCAAGGTTTGATTCCCCGATCAAAATAACTTTTTTGTCTTTATCAAAATACAGCGTTTTTTATAACTCGTCGAGATGAACAAAATGACACCAAAATGATCAAATTTGAAAAATATTTTGGGTTATTGAAACGAAAACCATGAATCAGGGATTTCGTTTCAATAACCCAAAACATTTTTCAAATTCGATAGTTTTGGTGTCATTTTGTTCGTCTTGATGAGTTATAAAAACGCTGTATTTGTATAAGGATTTTGAATTTTATAATGATTGATTCAAACATTTCAATAAACAATACAAGCTCTTCGTTTCAATGTTCAAACTCATTTGAAAATTTTTTTGTTTCGCTCATAACTTTTTACGGTTAGATTTTCGAGTGGTGTCGTAAAAGCAAAAAATGCTCGAAATTTTGTGCTCTTTCATATGGAATCAAAAACACAAAAGTGGAAAAGGAGCAGAAATCCATGTTATTCTAAAATAACACTCATAAAACTGCTTACAAGCAAACTTCCGGCGATGTTGGAGGTGGATTCGTGCCTATTCGTTTTAAGAAATCAGAGCGGCATTGCTCAAAAGCTGCAATATTATTGACATATGCATTATTCAAACATTGTCCATTATTTAAGAAAACTAGAAAAAGTTATGTAAAGTTTTTCTCTTATTTACAGTAGCGGAAAATAAATCCGACTAAACTTTAAAATGCCATACATCTCCGTCAATTGAAATCCGTTTGGGCGAAGCGATAGCTCATTGGATTCCTGGGATCACGGCGAACAACTCTGTAGAACATCACTTTTCATGAAAAAAATTTTTGTGATGGAGAAAATCCATATGAAAACAATGGTTTTTGAATGAGATATTTAATCCTGAAAAAATTTCTGTGACTTAATAAAGGCAAAAAAAGTTATTTCGATCGGGGAATCGAACCCTCACCTTTTGAAGTCAAAATCAAGCATATTACCACTGAACTATGAAGGACAAATAATATTTAATTGAATTGTAAAAACGAAAATTTTGTCCTTCATAGTTCAGTGATAATGTGCTTGACTTTGACTTTAAAAGGCCGAGGGTTCGATTCCTCGATCGAAATAACTTTTTTTGCCTTTATTAAGTTACAGAAATTTTTTCATGAAAATTGATATTCAATAAAGTTGTTCGTCGTGATCTCAGAAACTCAATGAGCTATCGCTTAGCCCCAACGGATTTCAAATGACGGAGATATGGCACTTTAAAGTTTGGTCGAATTTTATTTTCCGCTACTGTATTTTATATACATTCGAGGCCGGCACCACATTGATACATTAGTTGTTGATAAAATATATTTGAATATAGATCATCTTTGATGCCCTGTTCCATATACCATCCATAAGAAGTACAAGATCGAATGGACTTGTCAAGACAGCCGAGGAAAGTATTATACGCGCTAAAAAGTTAGTTAAAAATTAGTCACAGAATTTTTCCACACAACGCATGTGTGTGACATTTTTAGAATTTTTTCAATCTAAAATTTGATTTTTTGTACAGGAGGTGGGTCAAAAAAAGTGGATTTTTTATTTTTCGCTTTTCTGACCCTGATTTAAAAAATGGTTTTGAAGCGAAAATGGTTTGCATTTTTTAAATTTGGAAATCACTCTTTCATGAATAATTTTATGCTAGAAATCGAATGCACGAGCATAAAAACGAAAAAAAACGATTCTCTGATACAGAAAATGACGATTTTCACTTTTAACCATTTTCGCTTCAAAACCAATTTTTCCCTGAATCAGGTTCAGGGAAAAATTGATTTAACATTTTCAAAGCGAAAAACGCTTCCCTGATTCAGGAAAGCAAAAAATCGCTAAAAAACTCTTCAAAAACTACATGTACTTTAAAGGGGGAGGGGGTAAAATTACGGTACGTCGGTAGCGAAAAAATTTTTTTGAACTTTTGCAAAAATGACCCTTCTACCCCTAATTTTATGCGAAAAATTGATTGCGCGCATTCCCGAAGTTTGAAAATGCTTCCCTGACCCTGAATCAGGAAAATAAGGGTGTGTATTGAAGCGAAAATATGACAATTTTAGGTTTTTCTTCTAAAATCCGACTTTTTAGACTAATTTCTAGGCGAAAAATCGATTGCGCGCATTCCTGAAGTTTGAACATGCTTCCTGACCCTGAATAAGGGAAATAAAAGTGTGTATTAAAGCGAAAATATAAAAATTTTAGATTTCATATTTTCGCTTCAATACACACTTTTATTTCCCTGATTCAGGGTCAGGGAAGCATTTTCAAACTTCGGGAATGCGCTCAATCGATTTTTCGCCTAGAAATTAGTCTAAAAAGTCGGTTTTTAGAAGAGAAATCTAAAATTTTCATATTTTCGCTTCAATACACACCCTTATTTAGGGTCAGGGAAGCATTTTCAAGCATCGGGAATGCGCGCAATCGATTTTTCGCATAAAATTAGGGGTAGTAGGGTCATTTTTTGCAAATTCAAAAAAATTTTCGCTACCGACGTACCGTAATTTTACCCCCTCCCTTTAAGCTTAAGCGTGTGTAATTTTTGCGACTTTTCGCTACAATACACAGGCCTTCGCTGGATCAGGGAAGCGTTTTTTCGCTTCGAAAATATCAAATTCGGTTTCCCTGCATGCTTTTAGTCCTCGAGGGGTCATTTCCAGAAAAAACTTTTGAAAATTTTTTTACGTATGTGGCCCCCCTTATTGTGTAGTAGCTCCTAGTTTTCTTTGATTAAATTTGACCCTGATACGAGACCCTGGTAGAATCTGCAAATTTTGAACGTAAACATACGTGCAAACTAACAAAGTACCACTGCCACCTGCTCCGAAGTAGATATTTTCGACTGCACCTCGGTAGCAAGTAATATTATCATACAAATGTCCACCACCTTAAATAAAACTTTTTTTAGCCGTTAATTTATAAACGAATATTACCACAAATTGAACTATTAAACCCTAAAGTGGTACGAAAATTCGATTCACAACAATCCAAAACGGTTCTATTACAATTTGAATCTGTAGGTGCTGGACATTGAGCACTTGTATAACCTAAACTTGTATTAAAAGACCAGTCCACTTTTTTTGAAAATGCTTGTTTTTAAGCTGTGAAAAAGCTCAGAAGATTACAATTTTGACATTTTTATGAAAAAATGGAGATTTTTTGGTCCTTTTCGTTGAAAAAATAGGAAAATTTTGGCCATTTTTGTGAATTTTCACAAGTTCGTATAACTTGATTATAGTGTTTTAAATAGGCTTAACAACTCACCAATGAATAACAACGATATCAAACAGATTAATAACATGGTTTAGGCTTATTTATGCCTAACTTATGCACTTAGACAAAAACTATATGAAAAATTGGTGCCAATCCAATTAGGAGAGCTAGTCTTATCAGTAAAAAAACGGGCCAGCTAATTGAATTATCACTTGCAAGCAATCAATACGAATTGTATCTTAAATATCACCATGGTCTTCTCGTTGTATGCTTTTGATAGCTGTAAATTCTTTTAGAGCTATTATTCAATTATCAACAATCTAGGTGTGGTTTTAATTAAGCAGCCATGACGAATATGAATTTTTCAAAAGGGGTTAAAAAATGTGTTTTTGAAAATTGTTTTATAAAATTTTATGTTTATTTTATTTAAAAAAACAATAATTTATATCTAATCTTTCGATATAAGCACATAATGAGCAGACACAAACTCAAAATTTGCAGGATATATAAACTTTTTTTTGAAACTTAGCAAGTCGGTAAATTGCTGGCTCCATTCAAGTTCCATTTTGTGACCCTTGGGAAACACCCTTTTCCAGCGATCGACGGAAGAAAAAAAAACTTTTTTGTGCACTCGAAAAACGATTTTTTCGACCTCAACAAAGAGAAAAATTGCTCCATCTAAAAAACTATACAGAGTTGTATAGACAAAAAAATGAAGTAGAATTCCCCCAGCTTTCCAGCGACACCAAAACCATTGGATATGGATTTAGCTAGTCGGAGATATGCCCATTTGAAGTTTAACCTAAATTTCAAGGTCGATCTGCGCCGTACAGGGTTACCAAAAAGTCGGATTCAAAAACGGACTTCAGATTCTTGTTTAGCGACCCCAAAAACCATGAGATATACACAGGCTTTCGATTTTTCCTGATTTTTCAGGAAATTCCTGATTTCTGGATCAAAAAACTGAAAAATGAAAATTTTTATCAAGAAAAATGTTTTAATTATATTTTCAAGAAAACCTTTTTTTCAAAAATTTTATTAAAAATTAACTAAATTTTTCAAATAGATTAAAAAATCTGCCGATCCGGTGATGAACCGTTAAACAGGGCTTTTCAGCAAAAATTGTAATTTTCTGAGCATTTTCAACTTAAGTATTTTTTCACCAAAAAAATAAATTTTTGTAAAAAAAATCGAAAAAAATTGTCTTGGTCCACGCTTATGTTTTTGTTCAATTTTTAAAAAAATTGCTGAAAAAAAATGATTTCGGGGTTCGACCCAAAATTTATCCTTCCCCTAAAAAATCCTGGATACGGCACTTGAATAAAACAGACAAATTTTAAAATCGGTTCATGGTTCGAATTTTCGACCAAAAATACATGAATAAACCAGAACTATAATTGTTTCATTCATATAATGTCAAAAATAAACAATTTTTTCAAGTTTTAAAACTATATATAAGCGCAATTAACGAAAAATTAATTTTCTGATTTTTTTCCTGAAAACTGACTCATATTTCCTGAAAAATGGACTTTGAAAACTGATTTTTGAATTAAAATGATCGAAACCCTGGATATACATACCATGGTTTCAAAAATTGAATCAAACTTTCGCTACTATGGCCATTCGAAATTTTGAGACACTGTCTCTTAAAAACTAGCGAAACTCCAATATCTTGTATACCCAAAATGTACAATTGCTATATCACATTACAATAATAAGATATTATAAAATCTAGAAGCCATATTTTTGAGAAGCCATCTTCTTTTGCTGCTTGTTGTGCGCCCATTGCTCTTGGAGTTGTTCTTCTCGAGCAACCGCCTAAAAACAAGAAATTAACAAATCAACACTAAAAATAAATACCTGAGTAGCCAAATAGGTGATTTGATGCTTTCGTTTCGAAAGCTTATCAGCGGGATCTTTTGAGAGTTTTGGTAAAGGACCAAGTGCAACTTGTGCCATCGCTTTGTTGTTAAGGTTCTTAAGCAAATTCTCGCGAATATTCGGACCAAGTGCCTAAATCATGATGTAGAAAAAGCAATAAGAATGAAAACAAGATACTCGATCAACGCTGACATCAACAATATTACTAACAGCATCAAGAGCTTCATGTTCGCTATAACCCCATGGTTTCAATTCTCTTTCATAAATCAATTTTCGAGCAGCCTAAAAACATTTACTAGTTCGAGTTGGGTAAAGATTATTCAGTGCTTTCACATCATGCCAAATCAATGGTGAAAATAGAAAAAGTTTTTCGAAAAAAATGCAAAAATTTGGTCGATTTTGATGTGAAAAAATAGTCTTTTTGGTGAAAAAAATGGAAAATTTTAGTGAAAAATATAAAAAATGAAACGAAATTCAATTTTTTGTCAAAAATTATAGAACAGTACTCTATCCAACTGCGCTATGCGACCTTATTTTACACACAAGGAACTCAAATCCTGTACATTTAGCTTAAAGACCAGCACTTTATCAAACTGCGCTATGCGACTATAAATTACTATACCTCATCTGAAAGTACACCAGCAGTGCTTGAAGATACAGCATCTTGTTGCACGTATAAAGGTGCCTAAAGAAAATGAAAATACTCCAAACCAAAATGAAAACTTACGCTAGGTCTCGAAGGTCCTGGAGCAACGTCATTAAGAAATAGAGGTACATCAGGTACACTCGTTTCCATAAATGTCTGAGGAGCAGGCAATTGCGTAGTTGTTGAAAGTCCAAAAAAGTCGGTCGTTTCTTCATCCGACTCCTCCGAATCTGGAGTTTGTATTAGTGGACGCTTTGTAGGTATATTACTGGACACGCTAGTGGCTTCTCTTTTCAATGTTGTAGCGAGTTTTGGTCTCGACACCGTGTTCGGCACCATTAAAGTAGAAGATTTTGTTTGCGCTGTTTTTGGTTTAGGAAGACTGGATAAAAGGTTGCATTTTGGCTTTTCATTGAACGTTATCACAGTTTCGGTAGTCTAAAATAAGTTAAAGAAAATGCATAACATTTGCAAAGCCTACTTCTTTTTTAGTAGAATCACTACTGTTTTGTTGCTTTTCTTCCATATTTAGACTCTTAAGCGTTAGACCACCAAAGGCATCAATGCGTTTCTTTTTTGATTTCAGCTGCTTCTTTTGTGCTTTTTCTGCCAACTTCTTTTCCCAATCTTTACGAACTTGCAAGAAATCTTCAAGTTCCCCTTCTATTTGCGCTGGACGTTCTTTAATATCACTTATTGAAGGTAGATTATCCAGCACACCACTTCCTAAAAATGTGCCATATAAGAACATATGAGTCGATATGTAGTGGATTCAAACTTTTTGGGGCTATTCAAGTCTGGGGGGAAAATTTCATCCCCCAGACTTGAATAGCCCCAATTAATTTTAACAATGAAACTAACCAGATTTAGTATCCAAATCATTATCATCAAAGAAGCCATCAGGTAATTCATCAACACCATTGCTTTTGTTTTTAGCTTGCCCGTTTGTAACCGGAAGATTTATGTCATCAGTAATATCATTTCCAGAATCTTCTTCGGAGTCACTGCCATAATCAACTAAACCTTTCATCATATTGCCTAAAAACTGTAATTGCGAATAAAATATTGAAAAAAGTCTAGCGCTTTAAAAAAAATTCGTTCAAGTTTTCGAAATCATCAAAAAGTAAAACATTTTGCGGATAATTAATAAAATCGCGCGGAATCAATTTCAGAAAATTGAAAATAACCTCGATTTAACAACACCCATCTTTTGGCCATAACTCGGCGAAGACTAAATCATTTTCGGATATCTTGGGCTTATTTTAAAGGGGGATGCAAATTAGGGCCCTTTCTCCAAAAAATTTTTTTTGAAAAATGACTTTCTAGGAGTAAAAATAGGGTGAACAATCGATAGCACACACCCCCTTCGCATGAAAATGCTTCTCTCACCTTGTTTTAGCGAAAATAGCACTATTTCACGTTAAAAATAGTGCTATTTTCGCGAGAAATAGTGCTATTTTGCGAAAACAAAGTGGTGCTAACACCCCTGGATGCTGGGTGCTAGCACCTTTATTTTTAGATCAAAATAGGTCGCGTGATAGCTCGCTAGATTCCTTAGATCATGTTAAGCAACTTTAAGACTGCTGAGCAATCATGCTGGGCAACGCTAACACCCATGGGTGCTAGCACCCATTGGTGGGTGCTAGTACCTTTATTTTTAGATGAATTTTTTCGTAAAGTGGTGCGAATTAAAGTTGCTCAGCACGATCTAAGGAATCCAACGAGCTATCGCGCGATCTAAAAATAAATAAATGTGGGTGCTAGCACCCATGGCGCTACAGTAGCGACCAAAGTATTGATCGCTACCATAGGTGCACAAGTAGGGGGGACACTTATCCAAATACATTTTTTGAAAACGACATGTTTTTGATCTTTTTTTGGTCGCCAAACGTAAAAATTTCGTATTTTTGGTAAAAATACATGTACATTTTGGTAAAAAAAACGTGTCGTCTCGGGCCAAAATACGACATGTTTTCGCATTTTTGCCCCGATATGACGACATAGGGGGGGGGAGACAGTCCCCTTAGCTACGCGGTCGCTACTGTAGTTTTAGACAAAGTTCAGTATTAGGCACAACACCAGTAGCCCTAGAATTCAAAAGCAAAGTTTTAAGCAAAAGTCACTTTTCTCTTGTTTATTATTTCATTTTGCATGAACGTAAAACTTCGCTTTAATACTGAATATCTTATAAACTAAAAACCATAGCGCATGAATATTACCATTCGATACGTAGTATTATCTAGGAATCCTACCACAAATTTTTTTTCAAAAATACCCTTTTTATAAAATTTATTAAAAATATGCATAAAACTGGTTGATTTTATTTGTAAAGTGGCTCTTCCGCTCTGGCCCTAACATTTCTCTCGAGCACGTGATTGGAGTTCTAAATGGCCAGTGGAAAATTGGGACACTATAACTTTCGCCACGTTTCATATTCGTCACAGCAACTTTCGCCTTCGTGACTATCCTTTGTATGTACCGAAAATGCCATCAGCACTCCGAATCCATGGCTCATGTTCAGTGCTTGTGCCAAGACAATCTCACTGATGTGCAGAAACGCCATGACGCAATTCTCAGCAGAGTCGTTATTGAAACGAAAACTTTTTAAAAATTCGTTTCGAAAAGTCGAATAGTCCTTCGTTTCGAAAAATCCTAGAGCCAAAATGCAGTCAACCCTCGATTATCCTACCCCTCCCATCGATTCGATTATCCGACTCCTCTCGAGGGGTCGGATAATCGAGGTCGACGGGAGGGGGTCGGATAATCGAGGGTTGACTGTACATCAAACCCCCACAATAGTGACCCCTCCCGAGGGGGGGGGGTCGTATAATTGATATTTCGAACCTCGATTATCCGACCCCTCCCGAGGGAGGTCGCGTTGACTGTATCTCCCAACGGAGTTAGGGGTTAATTTGTTTTTACTATTTTTATTGTGAGACCAAAAGTTACATTTTTATGGTGTTTATTTTTAAAAATTTCTAATCCTATGCAATATGATAAAACGTTCCGATCATAAAGCATCCAACCGAAAGGTTTATTGGTGTTTATCTAATTGACACACAGAATTTCCTTCCCTGTCCTTGAAAACGAACTAATCGGGCATGTTGAAATCCTTAACTTGTTGATTTTGTATTATTTACTTGAAAAATTCTAGATCTCGATTATATACAGTGTAGAGCAAAAAACACTATATTGATTGATTGGTGCTGTGACAAAAAAATACAAGAAAGACGAAAATTTATTACAACTAGGTGACGGTTTCGCGACCAACAGTTAGAAAACCGACACAACGGAAGTAAACACGAATCTTCCGTTTTATCGTTTGATACAGTGCTACTTATTGTACCTTTTCTGCATTTATAGGGCGTTTTCAGTTTTTTGTTGCAAAATTTTTGTTAGCTTAAAGGACCAGTCCACTTTTGAGGAGTGATTTCATGTGAAAGCGTTTTTTGCTTTTACGGCACTACTTGAAAATCTAACGGTAAAAAGTTATAAGCGAAACAAAATTGCGAAAAAAAATTTTCAAACGAGTTTGAACATTGAAATGAAGGACACCAAAATGATCGAGTTTGAAAAATGTTTTGGGTTATTGAAACGAAAACCATGAATCAGGGATTTCGTTTCAATACTCAAAATAATTTTTAAATTCGATAATTTTTGTGTCATTTTATTCGCCTCGGCGAGTTATAAACAATGCTATATTTATTTTTTCCTAAATGTTCAAGTATTTTGAATTCTATAATGATTTATTAAATCGTTTCAATAAACAATCTGATTGATCACAAGCTCTTCGTTTCAATGTTCAAACTCATTTGAAAATTTTTTTGTTTCGCGCATAACTTTTTACTGTTAAATTTTCAAGTAGTGCCGTAAAAACAAAAAATGCTCCAAATTTTGTGCTCTTTCACATGGAATCAAAAACACAAAAGTGGAATTGGTCCTTTAACATTTGAATATGATTGAATATTTCATACGAAATACAGGGAGTTCGAGCTGGTGGACTTCTCTTGGGTGTTGATAAACATGATCAATCTTTCAGGATCTGGTACATACGTGGGCAACGGGGGAAGGGGTGCCACCCCTGATCGATTCACTCAAAATGCCGAAAATTGAGGGGGATCACCTCAAATTTTCAGGCGATTGGTATAATTTTTGAGGCGATCGGAATCGTTTCAAAAACTTTCCAAACTTTTTCTGGGGGGTCCCCCTGGGAGGATCGCCTCATCAAAGTGCCGAACCCCTCTACGTGCGTATGATCTGGAATATGGATCTTGTTTCGTTGGAGAAGATTTCTTTCCTCGTTGTTACCGCACAAACAAACTCCTAAGTTGGAATGGAAGAACAGAGTATGAGATATCTCTATCCATATTCGTTTATAAGTCGTTGTGCGAAAAAAAAGATGAAATTGATTTTTGCTCGACCAGATTCCACATTTGTTTTCTTTTTTGCATAACAACCTTCTTTCGAAGGTCGAACACAAAAATGAATTGATAAAAACGGTTTATCGGTGACGCGTATTCTCTCTCGCTCTCCGCGGTGAGATCGCCTGATAATATGGGTGCACAGTGGTTTTGAAATACAACTAAGCAAAATGAAAATGAGTTTTTTTTATATTCCCCATTTGTCGATAATATAGTTTAAAAGTCAATTATTAAATGAGTATAAGGCTGATGTAACTACTATTTTTTTTATCCATTTTATTGCTGTTAGGTTTGAAAGCCGTGCTAATTTTTTACGTAATTATAATTGGACAATCGAGTCGATTTTCCCAAAAATGATCAATTGTCTGTGATAAGGTCGGGATCTTTCTTCTTCCTTTTCTTATTCTGCAGTAAACCGTCGCCCTCCATTGCGCTAGCGGTACACACCTGTCAGAAACTCGTCCATTGCGTGGTCGCTGTGTTTTCGATCTTTCTTCAATTTTTTCCTTATCATACAGGGTGGCCCAAAAGTGGAATCTTCGTGATTTTTTCATGAAAACTTTTTTCTAAAAATGACCGTTATGAAGATAATTTGATGCGGGGAATCGATTGCGCGCACTCCGAAGCGTGAAAACGCTTCCTTGATCCTGATTCAGGGCAGCATATTAATGCAAAAATGAAAAAAATTCGGATTTTGACAGTATCTCCGATTACCTAGGATTTTTTTCTATGCGAGAAATCGATTGCGCTTGTTTTAGGAATGTGAAAACGCTTCCCTGGTAAATTGTGATTTTTGATCAACTTAAAAAATATACAGTTTCACTGATTCTTTTTCAATTGAATACACCCATCCCTTCTATGAGTTTCATTTTCGCTTCAACACGCTACCCTGAATCAGGGACAAGCAAGCGTTTTCACGTTTCGAAAACATGCGCAATCGATTTCTCGTATAGAAAAACCCTTGAATATCTGGTCAAAATCCGAATTTTTTTTTCATTTTCGCTTCAACACACTACCCTGAATCAGGGTCAAGGGGAATCAATTCGGAGTGCGCGCAATCAATTCCCCGTATCAAATTATCCCCTTTTTTAGAAAAAATTTTTCGGTCCAAAAAATTCATGAAAAAATCACGAAAATTTCACTTTTTTTGGAACACCCTGTAATTTTGAAAGTTTTGGTACTACTAAGGATTAACGAGTTCACTAGACATGAATTTTTTCAAAAAAAATTTTTTAACTTTTTTCAATGACATCTCTAGGGGTAACTTTATGCGGGAAATCGATTGCGCACATTTTCGAACTTTGAAAATATCTCCTTGACCCCGATTCAGGATATTGTATTGAAGCAAAATGGTCAAAATTCGATTTTTTCCATTTTCGCTTCAATACAATATCCTGAATCAGGGTCAGGGAAACATTTTCAAGATTCTAAAATGTGCACAATCGATGTGTGCATAAAGTTACCCCGGTCATTTCCAAAGAAAAAAAGTAAAAATTTTTTTGAAAAAATTTACGTCTCACGCTAGTCCTTAGTAGTACCAAAGTTTTTGTCAATCTTTTTTTTGTTACAGAGTGCTATGAGCATATTATAAACATCACCTATGGTGGTATATTGTCAAGTTAAACCGGAGAAGAGAATGAGCTCCACTCGTGCCACCGGAAATCTTCACACGGAAATTCACGATTTTGTATGGTTTTTTAACTAAAGAAAAAAATTTTAGGCGCAAGATTTTAAGATAAAAAAAAGATTTTTGGAGCTACTAACACAATAGGGGGGCACCCACATGAAAATTTTTTCTTGAAATGACATCTCTATGAATAAAAATATGCGGGGAATCCGAATTTGAAATTTACGAAGTGAAAAACTCTTCCCTGATTCAGGGAAGGCGTATTTTGTATTGAAACGAAAAGTCGCAAAAATGCTATTTTTGCCCAAAAAACGACCCCTTTTGGGGTAAAAATGTGCGGGGAATCCGAATTTGACATTTATAAAATTCCTCGAATTCAAGAAAAGCTGTATATTGACGCGAAAATTCGAGAAAATAACATATTTTGGTCTAAAAACAACGCTTTTTCTTATATTCATATAGTTAACCAATGATTTAATCCAATTAACAAATGATTTTCTCGAATTTTCGCGTCGATATACAGCTTTTCTTGAATCTGAGAAATTTCATAAGTGCCAAATTCGGATTCCCCGCACATTTTTACCTCGTTTTTAGGCAAAAAGTATCATTTTTTCGATTTTTCGCTTCAATACACATGTCTTTCCTGAATCAGGAAAGTGTTTTTTCGCTTAGAAAGTTAAATTTTTTTAGCTGTGTCTATTTCATAATGTTAAAAAGAATATCAAAGAAGCTTCACCAAACCCATCATCCGCGGCAATGGGCGAAGAACAGCGAAATGAACAACTCCTCAAACTGCTCTACAAGATTCTAAATGAAATAGATCATAGAATCTCGGCAATGCCGGGCCCCTCAGGTTTGTTGTGAAAATAAAATTTTCGTAGCACTATCAACTTGGCCACCCCACCTGCGATTTTGCCGGAACCGGGCTCAAAATGTTCCTCATACCCGACTTGATTATAAAATTTTTTAGAATTACGTCCCGATGTGTCTTTCCCGAGGAGATATTGGGCCAGTCCTTGTCTCAGACAGCAGCTGCGCGCTGCACGCAGCTGCTGCGTGGATCAAACAGCAGCTGCGCCGCAGCGCGCAACAGCTGTTTGGTCCGTGCAGCGCGATGCGGCACAGCTGCTGCGTGGACCAAACAGCTGCTGTTTGATCTACACAGCAGCTGATTGGGCCACGCAGCAGCTGTTTAGTCACGCAGCAGCTGCTGTCTGAGGCAAGGCCTGCCCCATTAGCGTTTAAAGTTTGCAGAAAATATAGAAAATTGAATTGATTGCCAATTTTGCCTGAATCAATAAAAGTCTGTTTATTGAAACGAAAATATCGGACATTAGAAAATTCAAAATTTACTCTATTTTTGATGAATTTTTTAATTTTTGTCGAATTTTTCAATTTTTGACTAATTTTTGATTTTTGACGAGTTTTTCAATTTTAAATTTCTAATGTCCGATATTTTCGTTTCAATAAACGTACTTATATTGATTCAGGCAAAATTAATACGAAATTCAACTTTCTGTATATTCTGCGTAACTTTGAATGAGGGGACGAAATTCCAAAAATTTTCTAACCAAATCGGGTATGAGAAATCGTTTGAGCCCGGTTTCGGCAAAATCGGAGAAGGGCAAGTTGATAGTGTTTGCAAATTTCAGAACCGTCTCCACCCGAATACTTTGACGACTGGACCTTCTTGACTTGGATTCTTTTGACTATCATTAGCCGCATAGAATCGAACCAGGAACTAAATCTCTTGAACTTCGAAAGTAGTCAGTGCTTGGAGAAGATGCATGCCGCGTTGATAGTTCTTGTCAACAAGGCAAAACCTATT
>JAQGBS010002098.1:0-13859 GCA_034698545.1 Acrobeloides obliquus
TAAAATTGTCGGCTTTCAAATGGTTGTTTCCATATTCTATTCCGTTTACATTTTTGGTGAGTTTTTGAACAGTTTCAATATCAAACTTTGTGACTTAGTGCCCCAGTCATAGGCGTACAGACGTGTTCATCTGAAGGCTCAAAAAAATTTTTGAATTTATGCAAAAATGACTTTCTAGGGATAATTTTATGCGAAAAATCGATTGCGCGCATCCTCGAAGCTTGAAAATGCTTCCTTGAGCCTGATTCAGGGAAGGAATCGGTATATTGAAACGAAAATATGAAAATTTTAGATTTTTCTTCTAAAATCACCGTTATAGTTTTTCTCTTCAAGACACACTCTTATTTACTTGAATCAGGGTCATGGAAGCATTTTTAAGCTTCGAGGATGCGCGAATCGATTTTTCGCATAAATTATCCCTAGAAAAGTCATTTTTGCACAAATCACAAAAAAATTTTTACGGAAGTGCTGTCAAGTTTACCCCTCCCCCTCTCCTTTAAAAGAAAATGACTAAAATTTTCTGTTAACCCCTCTTTCATCCGGGTTAACTTATGGTCTATGGGCATCCCTTATGAAATTAGTCAAACTTGTAGTTTGGACACTGATATCGATTTTTTTTAGCTTTTCAACGTCTATATAATGATAGCCAATTTTCTATGGATCGTGAATAATAGCTCTTATAGAGTCTATATAAAGCAATGGATGGATAAATTCTTCCCCAAAAATAAGGAACCATCTCAAAGTCAAAACCAAGAAATCAAAATCATCAACGTAGAAGGAAAAATTATTCCATCTAAATCTACAGTGGATGCTCATCATAATATGATGAAGAAAGTGTGGTCATAGTTTATAAATAGTTGTTTTATAATTCTTGTACAATTTGAATAAACTTTGTGAGCTTATGCTTAAAGAACCAGTCCAGTAATATACAAACATATGAAAAAATGATATATTCGGAAAGATCATGAAAAATGAAGCATTTTTTGTTTTTACGGCATGTTCTGAATCGTTGTAGCTTTCGAGATAATTGCGTTTGAAATTTTGAACTTGTTACAAGCTCTTCGTTGTAATACACAATTCAAAAAAGTTGGTGTATTACAACGAAGAGCTTATAACAAATTCAAAATTTCAAACGCAATTATCTTCAAAACTACAACGATTCAGAACATGCCGTAAAAACAAAAAATGCTTCATTTTTCATGATCTTTCCGAATCATAGGTCGGCAAGGGGGGGGGTGGAGTCTCCCCCTGACCCATTCCCTCATAGACCCCGCCGAACAGTATGGTCTATAAAAATGGATACGATCCCCTGATAGCACAGCCCATTACTAAAAAACGGACGTTTGACATATGACTCACCATAAACAGTCTCCAGTTCCATTCCGATGCTAATTAGTGTTATGGGCATACGGCTTCTTCGAAGATAGGCAAAAAGACGGCAAATTATTTGGTGGATGGAGCATAAATTCATAAGCCAATATGGCAGACAATTTTATATGTGCGAGTGGGAAATCAATGCTTCTTTCTCTAATTGGTCCTTGTTTTTTTCAACATCATGTGATTTCGAAATCGCATCATTTTTTGTGAACAAGTTCATTCTTTTTAATGAATCTTTTAAAAGATTTCGTGTCATCTTTAACGAGGAGGGTTCAATCCCGGGGTAGTAAAAATGCAAAAAAGATGCTCCATGTTTAAAAACACATGTAGCATCATTTTGAAAGCATGTAGCATTTTACCACTGGGATCGAACCCTCCCCGTTAAAGATGACCTTTGAGCATCCCTACAGATTGCACTATGATGACTCTCGTTGTCATTGTTTTTTAGGCATTTTCTCACTCTGTAATTTCTTGTTTCAGTTATGAGTGATCCACCTTCTAAATCTTCCCACGAAACAACTCCCTTGGCACAAGGCCTTGTGAACCAAGAAAATGCTAATGATCAAGAGCCACCACCGGCATATACAGAGACCGAAGGAGCGCCTCCTCCTTCACCAAAGTACAAAAAAACTCCGAGATCAGGTACAGGGTGTTTAAAAAACAAGTTGAATTTTTTTCATAATGACCTCTATAGGTGTATTTTTATGCGGGGGAATTTTTTCAATTTTACGAATTTTTTCACTTTTTTCAATTTTCACATTTTTTTCAAAATTCCCTGAAACAGGGTTAGGAAACATTTTCAGGGCTCAGGAATGCGCACAATCGATTCCCCGCATAAAATTACCCCTAAGGGGTCATTTTTGGAAAAAATTTTCGAACCCAAAATCATGTAAAAAATCACAAAAATTCACCTTTTTTGAAACATCCTGTATAAATTTATATAAATTTTTAGTTCCCTATGCCCCGACCACGACAACCGTTGTTGTTGTGCCAATGGAATTCCATTCAAAACCAGCGGGAGTCATGTGTCCAAATTGTAATGTGCCGATCACGACTCGTGTTGAGCATGAAGCGGGCACTATGACTTGGTTGCTTTGCTGTTTTGTCAACATTTTCGTTTTGTGTTGTAATTTTACCAAGGTATTTATATTTTTAAATTAATAACAAAAATAGGGTTGTCCCCCCCTAAAATTACTCTTATAAGAGTAATTTTTTGGGGAATCGATCCCCGAAGCGTGAAACGATTCCTTGACCCTGATTCAGGGGATTTTTGTGGAGCATCAATTTGGCCCAATAGCAGACTGGTGATGTACGCAGATGATTTTGTTCGAATTCCCCGCATAAAGTTACCCAGTGATGACCCAAATCGAAAAATCGTTCGGTTTCACCCAAAAAATTTCTTTTGGTTCCGTTTCCGGCCCCACTCAAATTTTTTGCGGTTCAGGTTCCACATCAGGAACCGCACATGGGCCATCACTGAAATTACCCCTAGAGGGGTCAATTTCAAATAATGAAATAAAATTTTTTCAATAAATTTCACGTTCAGTGGAATATCGAAAGTTTACACGTATGTGTAAACACGTACACGTTAAAATCAAAAATCCTGATTTTTTGGTCCACCTTATTATATGTTTTAGGACGTCATTCACTACTGTCCAATTTGTCAACACCTATTGGGACGTTATCGTCGTCCATGCTCTTCAAGGATCGTGATGTTCGTTGTTCTCGTCGTTAGTATTCCCATCATTTTGAACATCTTGCTTGCTATGGCTGATTCTCATCGCTATTATGGATGATTCTCGTTAAACTGCATTTCATTAAATCTTTTTTAAGTACATACTCTTATTCTAGATATGAGTTTTCTTGTTTATATATATGTTGTAATCGATCGAGAGATTCAACCTACTTCATCGGTTGCCCGATCCAGAGACAACTATCTTGACTCTGGATCGGTCGACCGACTCGGAGTCAGTGACTGATCCAGAGCCAAAATTGTTGACCCTGTATCGGGCGACCGATTCTGAGTCGGTCAATCGATCCAGAGTCGACGGTTTCTTTGCTCCGGGTCGGTCGAACAATCCAGGGTATTGCCAAATTCACATACCAAAGCAGATTTTTTGCGACTTAAAAGAATTTTATCGAAACAACATTTCACAAAACACATAAGCATAAAACGGAAAACGACGAATAAATTTATAAAATAAAAATAACGTAGACAACCAATCCTTTGATATTTTTGAATCACTCAAATATCAATTGCATAATCTCAATTGTTGTAATTCGATATTTGTCTATTCACCCAATCACTTTGTTTACAGCAAAAAACGATAAATATAAAATAACAAGTTAAACATAGCAACTGTTCATTAGCCCTGGTTGCTCTTTTTTTTTAAAATATCAACGTATTGAAAAATGCCACGGCGACATGGAACTCATCATTTCGAACAAGAAGCATCTGAAGCTATCAATAAACCAAATGAATCTAATCAGTTTATTCGGTTTAAGACTTATCTTATTCGAAAGGGTAATTTTTATCCTAGTATAGGTAATGGAGAATAATTTTTTGGGTACCCCTCCCCTTATAGATGTAGCCAGGATTTTGTTAGAGGGACTAATAACGGTTTTGGGGGGGGGAGAGCAAAAATCGGTTTTAAAGCAAAAACATAAGGGGCCAAGGGAAAGTTTTTTCATCTTTTCAACAACGAGGGACTATAGCCCCTATACCCCTGGCTATATCTATGGTACCATAATTTTTATTCGCAATCAGCATGAAAAATTGTCCTGATTCTGTCAAACAATTTTGTTGACCATTCGAGTGTTAATAAAATTTGTGTTTTTTAGAAGTCAACCCATTCCGCACTTTAATAGCTGGTATTTTATTAGGCATCATCATAACTTTGTGTTTATCTGGCATTGTTGCATTCTTTCATTATGTAAACTTTAGTTGGTTGTAATCATACATGGGCAAGGGGGAGGGGTACTGTACCCCCCCCCCTTAATTCGTCGTATCGGGGGAAAAATTAATGAACCAATTTGTATTTTGACGGCAAATACGTCCAAAACATATATATGAATTCGATTTGACTACGATTTCGTATTTCCAATTCGTAGGGTCCAAAAAAATTCGTATACGAATTTGTATTTCGACTTTTTCGCCTGTCGACGTTTTTGTTTGGTCGACAGTAACCTTTGGGACCAATTCGTATTTTGGGGCCCCCCTGCTTGCCCATGTATGGTTGTAATCATTTTTATCTTAACCTTTAGACTCCGACAGAAAAAACAACTGAAAGCTTAACTAAAGAAAAGGATTATGCGAGCAATGCAACCGATTTAATGGATGGTCATGTTGAAACACTGAGCAATAATCTCTACAATGCTAGTCAAGAGCTTCAATCTCTATATGATGCGCTTAAAAATCACACTTTTCCTAATAGTGATGTAGATTCGTTTAATGAATATCTATCACATATAAGACATGTAGGTGAGGTACTCGAAAGATGTCGATCTACTGATGATGAACTTGTTGAACGCAAAAGTAATTATTGTCCGTATTTTTGCGATTTTTTCAGGCTTTTGGGCATATTTGGGAGAAGGGAAGCGATTATTCAATGCGTATAATTGATTTCTCACATAGAAAACCTCCTTAAAGGGGTGGTGCAAATTAGGGCCCTTTTCAACAAAAATTTTTTTGAAAAATGATCTTCTAGAGGTAAAAATAGGGTAAAAAATAGATTGCGCGCATCCCCGTCGCGTGAAAATGCTTCCTTGACCCTGATTCAGGGAAAGAATACGTATTTACGTAAATAAATTGATTTTCGCTTCAATACATTGATTCCGGATTTGGATTCTGAATCCGAATTCTGGATTCTGATTCTCAATCTGGATTCTGAATTCGGATTCCGATTCAGAATCCGAATTTAGAATCCGAATTCAGAATCAGATCCGGATTCAAAATCCGGTTCCAGAATCCGGATTTTTTGGAATATGTAGAACAAGAATCCGATGGAATTTTTGAGTTACGATAAGGAGTAGCCCTAACCGGGGGGGGGGGTGAAAATAAAAAAAGTAATTTTCATTATTTTGGGCTAAAAAATCCTAAGCTTTTAGACACTTCATGTGGAGCTGGAGGAAAGTATTTCTCGTTAACGAAGTCATGCTATTATGTAAGATATAGGCTATATATATCATATATTATAAATTTCATAAGGACACCTTATACTCCGTTTCTCGAGCGATACAAAAAGTAGGCATCCTCATAGCTTAGTGGATAAAGAAGCAGTCCGTCCGATTTGGCAAATTAAGCAACGTTGGGCCCGCAGGTTCGGTTCCGCTAGGGTAAAACTTTCGTTTTTCAAAAACAGAATACTAAAATAAGGCTAACAATTTGTATTCATTATTTTTGTGAAAGTAAAAGTTTGGTCCTAGCTGGATCGAACCTGTTGAACTAACGTTGCTTAGCTTACAAGGTCAGATGGGCCGCTTCTTTATCCACTAGGCTATGAAGTGAATACGCGCTTGAAACGGAGTATAAGGTGCTCTACAAAAGATAAATTAAAATTGACATTTAGATGGTTCACCGAGCTACCAGTTGGCATGAAGCATCAAATGATTGTATAAATAGAGACGCTCATTTAGTATCAATTCACAGTTCGGAGGAAAACCAATTTTTAATCGGTATAATTTACTCTTAATCAAAAACGTTTTACTTCATTCCTTTAGAATTATCCCAACTAGGCCGCCCAGTTTCTTCATGGTCTGATTTTGTGTGGATAGGACTCGCCCGACGGACTGTTGTATTTCAATGGAGTGATGGCACACCAGTCGATTACGATAACTGGGATCCAACGGCATTAAAATTTTTAGATTGTGTCTACCTGATGGCCGATCAACTTAGCCTTGGATATACAACAGTAAAGAAACCACATTGGTGTGATGCGCGGTGTGATGGAACTCAACGAGGCTATATTTGCAAGAAACAATTAATTTAATCTTTTCTTAATGCTAACTAGGGTTGATGGGAAAAATTTTCCCGTTTCCCGAATCGGGGAATTCCTTAAATGAGTCTGAGTATCGAAACGAAAACCTGAATTTGAAATTCTTAAGGAATTTATGGAAACTTCCACCGCCGATCGATAGGACTCATCAAAAAACGGTAGTACCCCAAATTTTATGTTATTTTTAAACATATCTTAGTTTTCGAGGAAACTTACTTTTTTATGAACCGAGGCGGGGATCGAACCAGACACGTATATATATAAACTGGTGCTTCATGGTCTAGTGGGTAAAGTGCTTAAATTTTGATTTTTTTGTAAACAATATGGGTGTCGTTTAGAGCTTTTCACGGGCGCTGAACTGATGGTATTATTAATTTTTGCTGAAAAAGTTTTTTGAGCTATTTTTACTGTTGAGGATATATATTGTTCATTTATCCATTTTTGTATATTTTTTATGAGCTTATGCAAAATTTATTTTTACCAGGATAAATATACGGAAATTTATTCAAAAAATGAAACAAAAAAGTTCACTCTGAGCCATAATAATCTACATGACTTGTTCATCATTATCAGGAAAATGCATGAGATGCTTGGTGCGATGCATTGTTTCTGCTCTTGGTGCCCTCGGCGCTGGTGTTCTTTCGACAGGCGGTCGTCTTCCGATTAGATGGTGTCTCGGACGTCCGGCCTCGCCTTCTTCAGGTTATCCATTTTGTCGAAATTCTCTGAGGTATTCTTGGATTGGTCCCCCTTATGTTTTTGCCAAAAATTTTGGAAAATTTTTGAAAAAAAACATAAGGGGGACCAAGATGATTTTTGAAAAAATCGAAAAAATCACCATAGTCCCCCCCTTATGTTTTTCCGCCCGCATGAAGTCAAAAATTTTGGGGGTGTTTGTACACGTGTGCTCCCCTAATAGCACAGGCCATCACTAAAAAACGGACGTTTGACATATGACTCACCATAAACAGTCCCCCGTTCCAGTCCGATGCTAATTAGTGTTATGGGCATACGGCTTCTTCGAAGATAGACAAAAAGACAGCAAATTATTTGGTGGATGGAGCATAAATTCATAGGCCAATATGGCAGACAATTTTATATGTGCGAGTGGGAAATCAATGCTTCTTTCTCTAATTGGTCCTTGTTTCTTTCAACATCATGTGGTTTCGAAATCGCGTCATTTTTTGTGAACAAGTTCATTCTTTTTAATGAATCTTTTAAAAGATTTCGTGTCATCTTTAACGGGGAGGGTTCGATCCCTGTAATAAACATGCTAAAAAGATGCTCGATGTTTAAAAAAACATGTAGCACTGGGATCGAACCCTTTCCGTTAAAGATGACCTTTGAGCATCTTTGCGCTATGATGACTCTCGTTGACATCGTTTTTTAGGCATTTTCTACTCTGTAATTTCTTGTTTCAGTTATGAGCGATCCACCTCCTAAATCATCCCACGAAAAAACTCCCTTGGCACAAGACCATGAGAACCAAGAAAATGCTAATGCTCAAGAGCCACCACCGGCTTACACACCTCCTCCACCACCGGAGTACAAAAAAACTCCGAGCTCAAGTACAGGATGTTTAAAAAAAAGTAGGATTTTGTTTTTCAAAAATGACCCCTATAGGTGTATTTTTATGTGGGGAATCGATTGCGCGCATTCCCGAACTTTGAAAATGTTTCCCTGAATCAGGAAAATCGTTTGTATATTGAAGTGAAAATGAAAATTTTTGCTCCAATACACATATCGATATCCCTGAATCAGGGTCAGGGAAACATTTTCAGGGCTCGGGAATACGCGCAATCGATTCCCCGCATAAAATTATCCCTAAGGGGTCATTTTTGGAAAAAATTTTCGAACCCAAAATCATGTAAAAAATCACAAAAATCCAGCTTTTTTGAAACACCCTGTATAAATTTATATAAATTTTTAGTCCCCTATGCCCCAACCACGACAACCGTTGTTATTGTGCCAATGGACTTCCATTCAAAGCCAACGGAAGTCATGTGTCCAAATTGTAATGTGCGGATCACGACTCATGTTGAGCATGAAGCGGGCGCTTTGACTTGGTGGCTTTGCTGTTTTTTCAACATTTTCGTTTTGTGTTGTAATTTTACCAAGGTATTTATATTTTAAAATTAAAAACAAGAATAGGGTTGCCCCCCCCCCAAAATCGCAAATTTGGTAATTTTTACACCCGGAAATTCCCCCCTAAAATTACTCTTAAAGGAGTAATTTTTTGGGGAATCGATCCCAGAAGCGTGAAAACGATTCCTTGACCCTGATTCAGGGGGTTTTTGTGGAGCATCGAAGATTTGACCCAAAAGCCAGACGCAGATGACCTTGTTCGAATTCCCCCTGCATAAAATTACCCAGTGATGTCCTAAATCGAAAAATCGTTCGGTTTCAATTCCACCCAAAAAATTTCTTTCGATTCCGGTCTCAAATTTTTTGCGGTTCAGGTTCCACATCAGGAACCGCAAACGGGCCATGACTGAAATTACCCCTAGAGGGGTCAATTTCAAATGATGAAAAAAATTTTTTCGACAAATTTCATTCAGTGGAATATCGAAATTTTACACGTGTAGTACACAACGCGTACATACGTACAGATAGGCATAGCCAGGATTTTGCGACAAAGGGGGCTAATCGGTGACAGGGGGGGCTGAACGTGTAAATTTTGTTAAAAAATGCGTTTTTTCCTTAAAAAATCGCGCTTTTCTATTAAATTTTTGGACGACAGGGGGGGGGCTAAAGCCCCCTAGCCCTCTCCCCTGGCTACGCCTATGCTCGTACACGTTGAAATCGAAAATCATGGTTTTTTGGTCCACTTTATTATATGTTTTAGGACGTCGTTCACTTCTGTCCAATTTGTGAACTCCGATTGGGACGTTATCGTCGTCCATGCTCTTCAAGAATCGTGATGTTCGTTGTTCTCTTCGTTGGTATTCCCATCATTTTGAAAATCATGCTTCCTATGGCTAATTCTCATCGCTATTATGGATGATCCTGTTAAACTGCATTTTATTAAATCTTTTTTAAGTGCACACTCTTATTCTAGATACAAGTTTCTATTTCTTGTTTATATACAGGGTGTTAATAAATAAACCGACCCCCTTAAACCAACCTTTTTTTAACATTTTTTTATAAATTTTATTTTAAAACAAGAACAACAATAAATAGATTTATTCAAAATGGCCACCATCTGCATCGACGCATGCCTTCAATCGCCTGGGAAAGTTATCCATGATCTTTCTCAGAGTTTCAACTCTGATTTCATCCTGTGAACAAAGTTTTTCGATGCTGACCAGGGCTCTCAGAAGAAAGACGTTTCAGAAGTGCTCCAGCTCGTTCCTTTCTCTTCATTTTAAAGAATTCAAAAGAAGGAAAAGAATTCATTAGAAAAGTGCAATTTTTGTTATTTCATAGTACGAGTAAAAAACGAGAGCTGACAAATTTTATCTATTAAATTATCTATTCCATTATACTGATTTATGCATGGAATTTTTATTATCCCTGCTAACACGTGAAATAAGCATATATTCTATCAAAAAAATTTTTCGAAAAAAGTTCAGGTTCAGCTAATCTATACTAGTTCCTGAAGTTTGGTAGTCTTATCTATATTTATGTAATAAAGTGATGTTATCTATAAACCAATGCACCAAACTTCCGAACTGAGTACCGATGTTTGGTGCTTTGGTTTATATATAACAATACATTGGTTTAAATTTTATTCTTATACTAACGCACTGCTTGTTAGTCGTTTAGTACAAGAATCGATAAGATAAATGAATGTAATTGTCTTGAATGTGAATAGGTTTTTATTGTACAATTTTTCAAACATTTATGTTAACATTTTATTATTCCTTTAGCTTAAACAAATTTAAAAATCTGTCAAATTTTGAAAACATTTTTTAGTTTTAAGCATACATGTTTCCATTCTTGGTCATACTATTCCTTTACATTCATACTGCAGATACAAGGACATTTAGTGTAGATTATAATAATCATATTTTCCTAAAAGATGGGAAACCTTTTCGCTATATTTCTGGCTCCATGCACTATTTTCGAGTGCACCCAGATTATTGGGAAGATCGGATGCAAAAAATTAGAGCGCTTGGGTTAAATGTGCTACAAACTTATGTTCCATGGAATTGGCATGAAACTACTGAGGGAAAGTATGTTCTTATGCTAAAGAAGCCTGTAGCTGTTGTATAGACATATGAGACAGTAGCGTAGACTAAGGGCACTTGGGGTATCTCTGCCTCCGCCAAACCTACCTGTGGATCCACATGGTACATACCTTTAAAATTTTTTTAATTTTTCGACGGACTTTCTCACTTAGGCTTAAGGTTCAGGCTTAATCTCAATTCAGGAGGATGTGGGGTGCGCAGATCCAACAGGAATTAACCCCAAACCACTAGATCCTCTCACCCTGAATCAGGAATCATGCACTAGTCTTGGCTTCAGGAACCGAACTTAGCTCTCCCCGGACCAACGTTGCAAGATCGGACAATCGGACGAGGAACCAAGCACACTAGTGCTTCTGCTGATTATACAACCTTAACATTTGCTAATTTTAGCTTCGATTTCTCCGGATGGAGAAATTTAACACAATTTATCATGCTAGCGCAAAAATACAATCTCTCGGTCAACCTTCGTCCCGGTCCTTTTATAGATGCTGAGTTTGAATTTGGTGGATTTCCATGGTGGTTACTAAAATACAACAATCTTACACTACATGCATGGAATCCTACGTAAAAAGTTTTTTACCCTAGATGTGTATAAGACATTTTTAGTTACATAGAAAAAGTCCAAAACTGGTTCAACGTTTTGCTAGAAGTGATTAAGCCTTTGCTCTATAAAAATGGCGGGCCTATACTCATGGTTCAGGTGGAAAATGAGTATGGATCGATAAGTTGCGATAAGAACTATACGTCGTGGTTGAGAGATTTGATATGGAGCAAGTTAGGAAATGATACGACTTTGTACATGAGTAAGACATTTGAGTAATTTTACAGGTTTGTCTCTAAATTTAGCCGATAGTAACAACAAGGTACAATGCTCACACCTTCCTGGCGTTGTTTCCACGATAGATTTTGGCATTTCTGACAACTTACTTAGCATTTACAATCGTTTTATGGAGCAGGATCTTTATTCTGGAGGAGGTAGATTCATTCGAATTGAAGTTGTGCATTACTACGTCAAAATTAGGAGCGGTTACTCCAAGGGTTCCATGTTTCGGTGGTACTGGGCTTATCTCAGGCGCCCCTCAAGGCTGGTTCAAACCCTGTTTGAGACCAAAAGATTTTGCATAATAGTAACATCTTTTCGGATGGCTCTCTAGAATTCTCAGCATTACATTGAGAGTAATTTGTATCGGTTTATAGCTCCTCATGTCTGTTCTGAATATTGGGTAATCTGGTACAACAGTTGGGGTAATTATCAAAACCACACATGGTCTTCGATCAAAGGAGGTATCGATACGTTCAAATCAAATATTGAGTTCATGTACTACAACTTGAGCGCATCCTTTAATATTTATATGATACATGGAGGAACAAGTTTTGGATTTTGGAATGGAGCAGATGAGCCAGCACCGGTAAGGCTCGGAGCAGACGATCCCTAAAATGAGCTCTACTAACTGTACATGACAATTTTAGGTCACAACCTCTAGCGATTGGAATGCTGCTATCTCAGAAGAAGGCGATATTACCGACACTTACCTAGCAATCCGTGACTTTATTTCAAATATCAGCGGGTGGGAGCAGCAGCCTTTAGATGTGCCTCAAAATAACTCGTAAGCCACCTGATCTACATGAAATTACTAACCCCCATTAATTTAGAAAGGCAAATTACGGTCAAGTACAAATGACTCGCATTGGAACAAACTTAATTTCCACTCTTACACAAATCCAGGAACCCTGTTTCTCCTCCACGGGTCCTTTATCTTTTGAGGAAATCGACCACGGATATGGCTATGTTCTATACACTACAACTCTCACAACTGGTGGAAAATCCTTATATACACCTAATATTCGAGATTATGGCTATGTTTTTATAAATAATGTTTACCAAGTTAGTCTAGTCTATTTACATAGCATCAAACTTAGGGTGTGCTCATGCGTGTATCTCCAACTTCTATATCTATCAATGCCAATAAAGGAGATATTCTCCGAATTTTGGTCGAAAATCGAGGGCGAAATAAAAACTTTGAAGTCGTATACGATTCTAAAGGACTAAACGTGAACGGAACTGGATTAAGATCTGGCACTAATGTAACCCTGGACAGAATCACACTTCAAAATTGGGTCCAATGTGGCATCAATCTAACAAAAGAAGCAATTGACTCACTCTCCACAAATTTCCTTGAAAAATCCCAAAATTTGAGTCCAAAATCAGAAGAAGGATCTGAAAACCAAAGTCCAAAAAATAAAGCCGTTTCACAGCCCGGTGTGTATGTTGGTGAATTCACCGCCAATGAGATTCAGGACACATTTTTCGATTCAACTGGATGGGGCAAAGGACAGCTTTTTATTAATGGCTACAATCTTGGGCATTATTGGCCATTATTTGGACCTCAGGTAGATGACTATTTAGCATGGAAAATGTTGAAATTCTAGATGACTCTGTATGTGCCTAAGCCGTTTCTGCAACAGAAAAACACTGTGGTACTCATAGAGCTACTTGGTGGACAGCAGACCATTGCGAATTTTATTGATCACAAAATTTGGATTTATTCTAATCAAACAACAGCTTCCGAAGAGTATATGAAGCGGAAAAAATGATGGAAATAACAACTATCAAGTCGTATACGATTTTTTTAGCATATCAAGATCCCAAGCCTCTGTTAACTTAATTCTTTTTGTCAAAAATGAGATGTTTTACCGTTTTGGGCTATGGCTAATAATTTCTGATCGTTTTTAAGCAGAAAGAATTAAGTTAACATAGGTTTTGTGATCTTACTACGCTAAAAATATTAAAAAATAACTATTATTTAAGAATAAATTAGCTTAATTCTTGTGAGAAGATCACTTTGGCTGAAAACAATCGTAACTGCGTACAAATGTCTAATCTTTGCCAAAAAAGAGCAAAAATCCTGAGATTTTTCAGAGATTTGTGATTAACTTTTTATTGACGCGAAACTTGCCATAGGTATCTAAAAAAAGTTGTAGCGCTGATTTCCAGCTATTCAATGAGTGGTCGATGAGGTCATAAAACAATTCCTACGAGGAGATATGCGAATTTTAATAAAACGCAAAAATTTGAGTGTACCCCCTCAAAGATGAGGTTCAAAACATCCTCCATGGAACACTTTTTTCCAAAAACTTTTCGCAGAATCGTAATTGATCTCTCAAACAATAGCCACTGTGCTATTGTCAAAGTACTCAAACAAAACTATATCCCTTATTGGATGTACAGGGTGATCAATAATTTACTCACGTATTTAAAAAGCTCGCCAAAAATCGAGTTTAAGTCCATTTCAGTCGC
>JAQGBS010002099.1:0-13856 GCA_034698545.1 Acrobeloides obliquus
ATTCTTTTAATGCTGTATAGTTGCCAGAATTCCACATTTCTTGTGTGTAATTGCACGCTAAACGAGCAAAATTGAAATTTTGTGTAGTAGGACCAACAAGGTCTTTATAGCAGAGTAACACTGTTCCGGATTCCATAATGACCTGTTGAAAAAGATCTAAAAGATAATTTTTTTAAATTTTCAGAAAAATTTTACTTTGTGAAAGTGGCGAATAAGTGTGAGCGGAGACAGAGTGAGCACCCGCAGAATGCCCTGCTATTGTAATTTTATTAGGATCGCCTCCAAAATATGTGATTTCTTCTTTGATAAATTTTAATGCCATTACCTAAAATAGAGTCGATCAGCCTAGATCACTTGTTTGTTCAATCTATTTTTTGCGGTCTCTGGATAGCCAAAGAGACGGGAGGGGGGGGGGAAGTAAAATGGTAATTAAACCCCTAAAATTCCAAAAAATCGAAAAAAGAATCCCCCAAGTCCCCCTTATAAAATTTGTAAAAAATTATATCAAGTGAAAATTTTGAAAATTTCACAAAACTACCCATCTTCCCCTCCCCAAAATTTTTCATAGACGGCACTTGAAGCAAGGCATCGTTTGCCTGAGGCGACACGTTCTCTCATTTGGATTTAGGGATGGGGGGGGGAGAGTGTGCATGTGGACTATTTAAAAAAAAAAGAAAAATTACTTGATCCAGCATGCCGAGATTAGGCGGGAAATCGTCTGTAAACGTTGTAAAGTATCCTAAAGTCGCTGTAAGATTTATCTGTTATGAAATGAATACCTAGCCAACTCATTCTATATTCGATACTTACAAATATTATCCCTTTGGACACGAAATTTCTAATAATTTCTACTACACCAAAGTGACTGTCACCACCAACTAAACCTCCACCGTGTATAAATACCATAACAGGGTATTTTGTTGTTGATGCTGCCTTAAAATCAAACTACTTAAAGGACCAGTCCAATAATTTACAATCATATGAAAAATGATATATTCGGAAAGATCATAAAAAATGGAGCATTTTTTGTTTTTACGGCATGTTCTGAATCGTTGTAGTTTTCGAGATAATCGCGTTCGAAATTTTGAATTTGTTCAACCTCTTCGTTGTAATACACAAAAAATTTTGAATTTTTGCGGAAAAATCAATTTTTTAAATTTTGCTCTGAAGTTTTACTTTTGGAGTCATGATATTGAGGAATAAGCAATCTTCACTCGTTTGATTCATTGGTCTTCCTGGTTGCATACAAGCTAAATGATAGTATGTAGCGTTATAAGGACTTGATCCAGGATATTGGATTAGTGGGCGTGGTTGCTAAATTTTGTCTCATTTCGAAAAAATTTGAAATTTTTACTTTGTATCTTAGTTCTCCCACAGGAGGGAGTGCAAAAGGGATTCCCAAGAAAACGTCACCCTGTCCGTACCAGAGTTGAGTGGTGTCATTTCCTCGATCAGAATGGAATCCAACAACGGGTCCTCTTGTGGTGTTCACAATCACATTTTGGCAAGAAATTTGTTTGATCGAGTTATAGAATAGGATTACAAGCAATAAGAAGTTGAAAAGAAAAATCATCATAAAATTAATAGGATATAAAAGGTAGCAAAAAACTGCACTTTTTCGATTTTATGCAAAAAAAGATAAATTTAAAAAAATTTGGCTCGAATATATGATTTTTTTACAAATACAAATAAAAATTTGTTCGAAAAAAATTTAACTTGTAAAAAAATCACAGATTATGATCTAAATTTTTTAAAATTTATCTTTTTTTTTGTTTTGAGGGGTGCTCTTTTCAGCTGTTAAATTGTGCAGCTGCTGCGCGATGCAAGAATAACCACAAGATCGAAAAAATTCGGTTTTTGAGACATCCTAAATTAATATAAATGCAAATTTTTTATAAGGAAAATTTTACAATCTGTTTTATATGTTTTCGTTTGCTTGTTCTTTGGTAGAGAATTGTTAATTTTTATTCTGATTAGTGAATTATCTTTATCATGTGGTGATAAAGATAAAAGATCTTACAACAAACATTCTATTTATATTGTCCAATAAAAAGGTATTTTTTGTGTAAGTATTTTTCCACCACATGATAAAGATAATTCGCTAATCAGAATAAAAATTTATGGTGCTACAAGTTGAGACTACAGCCTACAAAATCAGAATTTTGAGCTTCAAAATGACACCAAAACCAAGTCAAACGGATTTATCTATCAAAAGTTATGAAAAAAATTCTGCTAGAAATGGTCTCCCGAGTGCTGCTGCAAAGTTGACTCCCCCTTTAAGATTTGCTATTTTTGAAAAAATTACTTCAATTTTCTATTTCCCTTAGAAATTTGATTGAATTCATTTTTGGAAAAAAATTTTCAATAACCGATCAATCGTTCCAATAAAAAATCGAAAAAATAAAAAACTGGAGAAATTTATTGTTAAATTTCGAAAAGAATCGTCCATAATTTGTGCTCAATGAATTTGATGATTCACACTTTTTCTTCTTACAAACATCATTTGGCTATTTTTGGAATAACTGATGTTATCGAGAACATATGCTGTTTGCTCGGATCTTATATTCAATTTCCTACACAAGTTAATGTAAAGCTTTCTTACTGCCCTAAAATCAATTATTTTAGCGACAAATTACAAGAAAAAATACCTGTTATATGGTTGAATATAAATGATATTAAGTAAAATAGTTGGTATAGGAACTAAAGATATAATAAACATACATACAGTGGAAATAATATTAAAATAAAATAATTTCATAAAATATGAAAATGACAAGATTACGCCTGGAATCCCAACTACTACTAGATAAATTAATTCTTCCAAGACGATAGTATCGCTCAGTCGACAATAAAGTTTATAAGTTTTGGCTGTTAAACTCGATTTCATTTTTTGAAGGTTTCGATATGTTGTCACGATACACAATATTGCTATAGTAATTAGAATGCTTACATAAACACAACCACTCACAAGTGTGATAATTGGAAATTGCTAGGTTAAATAAATTACATTGAATTGTTATTCATCCATTCTTACCTTCAGGATTGAGATTTCACCGGATTTATCCTGGCGAAATCTTTTTTTGGCCAAGGAAATCTTTTTCCCTACTTGGTTTGAAAATTTTCCCGGTTTCAAATTGGCTCCAAGCGGGATTCGAACCGTGACATTGTGGTCACGAAGCCGCTGCTTTGTCACTGCACCACCGAGGGAAGTTTGAGGGAGGGAAAATTTCCAAACCAAGTAATTCCTGAGAAAAGATTTCCCCAGATTTCTCCAGAATTCCCCGGGGGAAATACGGATTTATCCAATTTTCCCGGGACCAGATAATTCTATTTCCCATTCCTGCTTACCTTTATACCTAACATATTCTTATTTTGTAATTGATCATAAATATCGGAAAAATTCTCATTATAAAGTTTTTTTATTTCTTGATTAGTTAACATGACTTCATTTATCGGATATAATACCAATAGAGCAAATATTAGACAGATAAATAAATGTACAAAAGCATACTTCCTTGTTGAGAGCCAAATTTGGATATTTTTATTTTCGATCGTTTGTGCACACCTATAGATGCACATCAATACTACTAAATAGAGATGTAACACCAAACAAGTTATCGCTGTATCGGCTATGAAAATATTTAGAATATCAGAATTCACTTTAACATATCGAAGAATGCCACCTAAATCAAATTGTTTGCTTAGCATTGAATTGATTTTATCAATATTTTCTCTGCTCTTTTGTCTAGTTATATATATGTAAAAGTACAGAGTGCTCATTTTGGCAACATCAATGTTTTAGTCGTTCTCGCACCCCCTCTAACGAATTTCTATGCGGTCTTTTTTAAATTGTATCTGAACAATAGCCGAATAAGTGCTGATAAAAATTTTCGAAATCCGTTGATCCTAACATGGTCAAAAATTACTTTGAAGTTTTCAAAGTCGATTTTATCCACCTTAACGAAATGTTAGAAATTTAAGTTTTGTATGAAAATACAGAGCTTTAGTCCCTCTAACACATGCAAAAAACCGTATATAAAAATTATTTAACAGTGGCGAGATATTTGACTTTGAAGTTGATAGTCAAAAAATGAGGCAAAAACAAATGACGCACCTGGGAATTGAATCTTCGACCTTCTGGCTTCTAGTTTAACGCGCTAACCACTACATCATGTGGTAGATTACCTTCACCAAACCACTAACCATGTGGTGATGGTGTAGTGGTTAGCGCGTTAGACTAGCAGCCAGAAGGGTTCGATTCCCGTTTTTTTCATTTTGTTTTGCCTCATTTTTGACTATCAACTTCAAAGTCAAATATCTCGCCAATGTTAAATAATTTTTATATACTGTTTTTTGCATGTGTTAGAGGGACTAAAGCTCTGTATTGTCATACAACAATTAAATTTCTAACATTTTGTTAAGATGAAGAAAATCGACTTTGAAAACTTCAAAGTAATTTTTGACAATATTAGGATCAACGGATTTCGAAAATTTTTATCAGCACTTATTCGGTCATTGTTCAGATACAATTTAAAAAAGATCACATAGAAATTTGTTAGAGGGGATGCGAGAACGACTAAAAACATTGATGTTGCAGACCAAAATGAACGCTCTGCATGTTGTAAAAGATTGATAAAAATGAATTCTAACCTATTACAAAAGCGGGATAAGGTCCCATAATTCTTGGATGAAATATTCCAACAAGTAATTCTGGCACAAATAACATATTAAAATTGAATAGAATATACCATCGGTAAACTTTCATTTCTTTTGGTGAATTTTTAATCACAACCCAATACATGAGCAAGAATAGCATTGTGGAAATCAAAAAAGAAAGCCATGAAAAGTATTCTAATATGTTAATAAAAGTTTCACTTGGCAAAATCATCTCAACTATATTTGATGACATGGTAGTTTTCAAAAATTGTTGAAACTAGATGTTCAATGCTATACTAAAAATTCGTTGAAATTGTTCGAAAGTTTTCACGACACTAAAAAGTAATTTGATGAATCATTTAATATTTATGATAAAAGTTGACTTAAATAAGCTTTCGCGAGATTTTCAATTAAAATACCAGCTTAGATTTTTAGAACTAGAAGTGTTTATTGACAAAAGTATAAACATTCAAACTGCTAACAAGTAATTTGACGAATCATTTAATATTTATGATAAAAGTTGACGTGAATAAGATTTCGCGAGATTTTCAATTAAAATAACAGTTTTTACATGCACAAAAGTAATGCCAAAAATAGACACTCTCGAGAAACCAGTTAGAAAGATCTCGAAAGCTCTGTGAAGAGCTCAGAAGCACTCAGAGGAGCTTGGAAGCGCTCGAAAGAGCTTGGAGGCGTAAACAAGAACTTGAAAGCACTCGGAAGAACTCAGAGGTACTCTGAAGCGCTTGGAGGCGCTTGTAAGCACTCAGAGGCACTCGGAAGCGTTCGGAAGAACTAGTATGCACTCGGAAGCACAGAAATTGGATCAGAGTGGAGATCTCGTTCGGAACGCTCGGAGACTTATCGATAAGATCGGAAAATCTCCTCTCCCCTCTGAGCGCGATAACGCTCATCCTCCAGTTGATCAGAAATTACCATGGAAGCTAGCAATATATATAAAAATATTGTCCGCAAAGCCGATTAATAAACTAGAAAGATTGAAAACTAACGTATGTTAAGGAAATAGAAAAATCTTATTAAGTTTTAATTAAAAATCAATTTTCTTATGACTCAATTTTTGTTATTTTATTGCCATAGCTCCCACATTTCAAAAATGCGCCAAAAATCGAGTTTAAATCCGTTTCCATCGCCCGATAGCTCAATCGAACGCCCTAATCACCGAATTTTTTTAGAAAACAAAATTATTGAAAAAAATTTACTTTCGATTTTCTAGCCCAAAAATAGTAAAATAAATCTCTAACAAAATTATATTCATTCTGATGCATATTTTTCGAAAAATTATGGCATCTTCAAGACCGAATATTTTGGACGGACTTCGTAAATTTAATGATCGTATAAAATTTATATTTATTTTATGAAAAAAGAGCCTTATACAGGGTGTGGCAAAAGTTCCGTGCTTTTTTGAATTATTGCATATAGTATTTTGACCATAACTCTTTAACCTTATATCCAATTCCGATGATCTTGGTGTCTTTAGATAGCTTGAATTTACAGCTATCCAATGACACCAAGATCATTGGAATTAGATGTAAGGTTAAAGAGTTATGGTCAAAATACTATATGCAAAAATCTAAAAAATCACAGAAACTTTTACCATACCCTGTAATTTAAAATCACGAATTTCTATTATAGATATTTCTTAAATTTTTAGTCACATTTCTATAATTTATTACAGTAAACGCGTTCGAACTATCAGCAATTACATGTGTTGAAGGAAGTGTCACAATCACATTTTGTTTTAGACCCAATATTATCAGAAATCCGTTTAATTTCTTTTGGATATAGACTCTATATGGCTTGATATATGATAATATGATCAAAGAATCCAAGATAGGATGACAGCTTGATACAGCAAACCAGGCTGTAATTACAGGACCACCATATCTTATGGCAAAAATAAATGACGATGAAAACCATAAACCAGCGCATATGAGAAGGACAGCATTTAGACAAGTTTGAATATTAAGCACTTTATAAATCATAGCCTAAAAATTTTGAATTAAAGTTATATTGATAAGTTACAAAATCTAGGCAAAAAAGGCATACACAATAACGGGACGAATCGACGGGATGAACAAGAGCGGGACATAAAAATGGGATGACAAGAAGGCCAGTCCAGTCAATTACAACCAGTGTTTCTTACCTGCTGAAACACCCTGTAAATTTTACCTGCAACTTAAAAGTGTTATCAGATCTGACTTGTCGCATTTTCCTCAACCAGGGTATCATATAAAGTTCTAATGTAAAAATTGTCAGCAATAATGATACCAGTATAATCCATACACTATAAATATGTATCTTATATGCTAATTGATCTTGACTATATCCAAATAACGATGAAGAATTCGTCACATTTAACACCACTGAAGGCCATTCTCGAGAAAAAACCACATAGATTTGATCATTTGGCAGTCTAGCGAAAAATAAAGGAATCCAGATCAAAGATAAGCTCATGATTAGTATACTTGAAGCAAATATGAAAAAATATTTGAATTCTTTAAAAATTGTATACTCGTAACCACCAAAGATCATTATGAGACGATATGCCATTGAAAGGTAGTTGGCAAAAACCATGTTTATTATGAAAAACCATAAAATTTCATATTGGATATAGCTTCCATAATGTCCAAAAATATAGGTGAAACCTATAAAAATTTAATTTATGATATCAAATCAAAATATACAGGAACAGGATCAGAACTAACAAAGAATATTCAAGAAGTGTCAGTCAGGGATTTTTAAAATTTTTATGGGAAACTAATCTATGGGAAAATATAAGAAACACGTATTTTTTATTTTTTGCCTCTGACATCAGCAAAAATGCATTGAAAATAAGCTTATCTTACCACTGAAGTTTGTTACACATATTTAGAAGCAGTGATGATGTAGTGGCTAGGAAGCTGGTCCTAGAGTTTAATGACCCGGGTCCGAATTCCATAAGGATTACTGTTTTTTAATTTATTTATTTAAATTGCCATTTATGACACGTTGTGACACGTTTTGTCACATAAAGCTCTGTTTTCTTATTTATTTAAATTGCCATTTACATAGAATAACATAAAAGACAATACAACGTGACAGGCGCGAGTGCTTATGACACGAGGAAAAGGTACGTTTAAGGGAAATAATGTATTAGATAGAGCTTTAAAAAAGTATAGCAAAAAATGAACATAATTAGCGAATTAGGTAAAATTAACCGATGTGGCAAAGAACAAACCCTTTTTTTAAAAATGTTTAAGGTTAGTGATGTGCGGATATCCCGGGGTAGACGGTTCCATAAAGTAATAGATCGGTGAGAAAAGAAAGAAGAAATATTTTTACTGATAGGAGTATACTTAGGAGTATATAGTATATTTAGAACGAAGTAAAAAAGAAGAAAATCCTCTGGTGTCTGGAAGGGGATGGTTGAAAAAATCGTGAGAGTTAAAATTAACAATTCCATGGAGAATTTTATACACTAGGATAAGGTCAAAAATAGCACGTCGGTATTCGAGAGTATCGATTTTTAGATGTTTACAGCGTGAAATATAGTCTTTTTCGGAAAGTTTACATTTTTTAAAAACACGTTTAGTGAATTTGCGTTGAATAGATTCAATGAGGTTCACTTGGTGCATTAAATAAGGAGAAAAACAACGGTGTTATACTCGAGTATAAGGCGAATATAAGTTATAAATGCAAAATTAATACTTGTAGGTCGGTATTTTTAAAAAATTGGAAAATTAAATTTGAAATCCGAGATGCTAGTTTTACCATATTTAAAATTTGTGGATTGAAAGAAAGATTCTTATCATATGTTTTTTATACTTTTTATAGAAAAACCTATTTCCTAATATCAGAGGCAAAAAATAAAGAATACTTATCTCTTATATATTTTCATAGATTATTTTCTCATAAAATTTTTAAAAATCCCTGACAGACAGTTCATGAGTGTTCTTTATAATATCAGGACCAGGGCAGAACAAAGACCTGGACGAGGACAGAATTAAGACCAGGATCTGGATTAGAATCAAGGCCAAGATCAGGCCAAAATCTAAGAAGATGGGGCCAAATAAAATCTTTTAACAATAGAAAATGCGAATGGTGTTGGATACAAATATACTGGTTTCCATGCTGAAAATAAAATTTCCATGCAATAACTAGAGACCATGTAATATATAGTTTGCCATTTATAACCGCTCATTGCCTCTGTAGATTGTGTAAAAATAACGTATAAGACAAAAGGGAACATTATAATCGCGATTGTGAATCCTATATCGGTGATAATATTATAAATATGGGTGATTCTTTCATTATAAATTTCTTCTAGTCTAATATCCTAAAACATTAAACACGTTATATACGCTTGTTTGTGCTATCTCCGTCATCTTCAGTCTTATTCCGTCAAGGCCAATTGATATTTTTTTTAAATCTTTTAAAAAAATTAAAAAATGGGCTACAAATTTAAAAAATAGATAGAAATTTTAAAAAGTTATTAAAAATTTAAACAAAGTTTTAATTTAAAAAGAAGATTCGGATGCGCTCGGGTGCATTCGGGAGAACTCAAACTCACTCAGAAGCACTCGGAAGCGCTCGGAGGCGTACGCAAGAACTCGTAAGCACTCGGAAGAACTCAGAGGTACTCGAAAGCGTTTGGATCGGAAAATCTCCTCTCCCCTCCGAGCGCGATAGAGCTTGGTCCCCCAGTTTATCAAAAATTACCATGGAAGCTAGCAATATATAAAAATATTGTCCGTAAAGCCGACTAATAAACAGATATATTGAAAACTAAAGTTTGTTAAGTAAGATAGAAAAATCTTATGTTTTCAGTAAAAACCAATTTGCCTATAACTCAATTTTTGTTATTTTATTGTTGTGGCACAAGTCGACCATATTAAATACAAGTTTGGATTAAAATTTTATTAACGTTATGAAAACAAATAAATCTCTATAACAAAATTATAGCCAATCTGGTGCATAATTTTCAAGAAATTCGAAATCTCCAAGTTCTAATTTACAAGGGAACCACCCCAGTTGATGGCGCGATTTTATAAAAAATGTCGTATAGGGTTTTAGAGTACCCTGAGATACACTTAAAAAAATTGGTTTTAGCTGATGAGGAGTCCTATATGAGAATCTAGAGCCATTTTAGTGATTTTTGTGGTCAAAATTAAGTCCCAAAGATACCTTCATAACTTTTTATGTAAAAGCTTTTTCAATAATTCTTTTTGCATCTATTAGGAGGTGAAAAGACGCAAATGATGATATATTAACTTTGGTCTGAGACCTTTGTCTTCATGGCTAAAAATGCTTTACAAAAATGACATTATTTTTCTTTAAAAAATCGTACTTTCAGGGGTCTAAATTCGACTTACCGTATTTTCTCTAAAATAACGGCATGCCGTTATTTTTTTCAACCCTCCGTCAGACTGCCGTTATTTTAGAGACTGCCGTTATTTTAGAGACTGCCGCTATTTTTTTCAACCCAAAAATTGGTACTGGTCGGCATTAACGGCCCCAAAGGACACGGATTTTTTCGAAAAAAATTTTTTAATTTTTTTCTAAAAATGACGTTTTTAGGGGTAATTCTAAGCGGGAATCCGAAAAACGCATTTCCGAAGCCTGGAACGCTTCCTTCACCCTGACTCAGGGAATTAAGGTGTGTATTGAATGTTGAAGATTCGGTTTTTGCAATAGATAAAATGTGGTTGTGTTCGGCTTACCCCATAGCCAACGAATGGTAGGGGAGTCTCTAGGAGCACCACTAAGAGGAACAACCGTCACTCCCTGTGGCCCTAAAGAGGGCCGTTGGGATAAGAATTTAACCCTCCATCAAGCTAGAGGACGGGTTAATTCCCCTAGCCTTTTCCAAAGTAGATGAACAATCATTCAACGTCAACAGAAGCATCACTTGCATAACCATTTTCGTTATCCTGGCCCAAATCGATCTCCTCCAACAAATCGGCTAATTCATTCGTTTCGTCAAGTCGAGCCTGTTGCAATCGAACAAAACCACCTGGAACGGGACCATTCTCCTTGAAACAGTGGATTTTATCGTCCTCTGAGCCATCGGTTGCGTTTGTGATTCCACTGAAAAATCATAAGCATTGAAAATTTAATGTAACATTTCTTACCAAGATTTGAATGAATTAGCGATTGTTTCGGCCGAAACACTTTCCCAAGCAGCAACGACCCAATCCAAATAAGCTTCAATTGGTGGCGGTCGAGGATTTCCGCCTTTGGTCAGAGACTTTTCACCGTGCATCATCCAGTCATCAAACAGTTGCACCAGTTTGGCCTTGAACGGTTAATTCCAGCAAACATCCGGTGCCTAAGCAAAGAAACTCTAACATCATCATAAAATTAAAAATTACTTGGATGAATTTTGTGCAGCCGCCTGGTACAACTGCCGTATCAATTTTGAGCTCCTTCAAAATCTTTTTAGTTTCCACACTGATGTGGCAACGGAATGAGTCCCAAACAAGTAGACGACGATGAAAAAGTCCTGGGCCAAATGTACGACGTAAGTATTCTTCAGTCAACGAATCGTCCATCCAAATCCGGCCTGCCCAACTCAAAATCAGCTTGTTCTTGAACTTTTTGTTGATTTCTGGATCGGGACGCTTACGTTTCAGCAAGACAAAAGGCCGGAGCTTTTGACCATCCGAACGTGCAGTCAGAGTTATGGTGATGTGCATCTTTTCATGACCCGTTGTCAGGACAGAGACCTCTTTGGCGCCCTTTTCATCAATGCATAGACCTCCAAGCATGTTCAAAGCAACAGATGTTTCATCGGCAGCATACATGTAGTGAAAGTCGCGGTTCAAGCGTAAATTCTTCAAGTAAAGGACAAAATTGACCAACGTTTGCTCGTAATCGGACGGTGGCTTCTGGCAGGTAGTCGTCGGACGGCGAGCACTAAATTTGTGACGTTTCATAAACTTCTCAAGCCATCCGAGACTAGCCTAAATAAGTATAATAAATTTGTAAATAATTTTGAATTATTTGTAAATAATTTTAATTACCTTGAATTCGGCTTCCTCATCGTCGTCGTCAAAATAGAATTTTGCTGTTCGTTGAGCCTCCTGTTGAATCATTCGACGCGAAACGCGCAGCTTTTCCCTGCGTTGAGCGCGCACCCAAGCAGCTAAATTGTCGTCGAAATCCTTGCTCTTCAACGGCCGACCAGAACCAGGCAATTGAAGTGCATCTTTTGAGCCTGCACCACTGAAAATCAAATTTTTCAAAAAATTGACCCCAAAAAATTTCAAAATTCTACTTTTTTTGGGATACCCTGTAAAAAACCTTACCAAAGTTTTTTCAAGTGGACTTCAGTCTTAATCCATGGCTGAATAGTACCTCGCGAAATCTTGTACTGTTTACTTGCGGCATTGACGGAATTCGATTTTGCGTAGGCGACAATTTCAAGTTTCTTTGAGGCTGTAAATGAACGGCGCATCTTCTTAGCTTGAGGCTCAACGCCAGTATCGGAATCGGAATCGGACATCTCAATTAGTAAAAAAGCAGTAGAAATAAAATTTTTTGTTTTTGTTTGACAAACTTTAAAACAATAATCAAACAAAAAAGCTCGTCAAAACAAAATTTTCGCTTTGAAAACTAACCAATTGATTCAATTTAAGGGATGCTGTAATTTTGGGGACTGCCGTTATTTTAGAGACTGCCGTTATTTTTTTCAACCTTCCTTCAGACTGCCGTTATTTTAGAGACTGCCGTTATTTTAGAGAAAATACGGTAATTTTGATCGGTACGATTTTAAATCGATTTAAAAAACTGTTTCTAGGCTGGAAAAACATTTTCTGATCATTTTTGGCTTAAGTTATGAAAGTTCGATTTTCGACCCCGATGGATGGTCGATTTTTCTTAAGAAAGTCGGATGGTCGATTTTTTTAAAGAAAAATAGTGTCATTTTTGTAAAGCATTTTTAGCCATGAAGATAAAGGTCTCAGACCAAAGTTAATATATCATCATTTGCGTCTTTTCACCTCCTAATAGATGCAAAAAGAATTATTGAAAAAGCTTTTACCCATAAAAAGTTATGAGGGTATCTTTGGGACCTAATTTTGACCCCAAAAATCACTAAAATGGCTCTAGCTCCCCATATAGGGCTCCTCATAAGCTAAAACCAATTTTTTAAAATGCATCTCAGGGTACTCTAAAACCCTATACCAACTTTTTTACAAAATCGCGCCATCAACTGGGATGGTTTCTTGTTAACTCTTTCTAAATATGATTTATCTTTCTTCGTGTTATTCTTGGCTACTGTCATCTTTATGCTCTAGGTAATTTATTGTAAACATAACAAATCTCGCTAAGCAATAAACACTAGCCAATCCATATGCTTTTTTAAGCTAAAGTCTATCATTTTGCCAGAAATTTAATTCCTACTTTTTCATAATCGTGAGGTCCAAAATCTTCAATACTACAGGGTGTTCAATAATAATAGCACGATTTCGAAAGATTTTTAGTTTAAAAAACCGATTTTTGGCCATTTCATAAGTATATGAAATTTTCAATATCTTTATGCATTCCAAATAAACTACTTTTCAAGACCAAGCTCGACTCTCTCAAAACGATTGTAATTAAAAAATTTTGTTACCTCTTTATCTTTATGAGTCTCAAACTGATAAAAAAAATAATAGAATTTTGAATAAAATTTTATTGATTTCCTAAATAAATATTTAATGCTTTTGTCTATGAATTTATCTATTCTTAATGGACCAATTCAGTCAGTTATAACCATATGAAAAAATTATATATTCGGAAAGATCATGAAAAATGGAGCATTTTTGTTTTTACGACATGTTCTGAATCGTTGTAATTTTCGGGATAATTTCGTTTGAATTTGTTACAAGCTCTTCGTTGTAATACACAAAAATTTTTTAATTTTTTGCGGAAAAATCGATTTTTGCATCAATTTTTTAAATTTTCATAGAATAAACATTGTAGCAATTTTTTATAGCTAAATGAGACGAACAAAATGACACCAAAATTATTCAATTTGAACATTGGTTTGGGTTATTGAAATGAAAATATGAATCAGAATTTTCGTTTCAATAACCCAAAACAATGTTCAAATTCGATAATTTTGGTGTCATTTTGTTAGTTTCATTTAGCTATAAAAAATTGCTACAATGTTCATTTTATGAAAATTGAAAAAATCGATGCAAAAATCGATTTTTCCG
>JAQGBS010002100.1:0-13854 GCA_034698545.1 Acrobeloides obliquus
GGATTCTGATTTTAAAACGTTTCCGACACGATATCCTTCTGTATTCGTCGAGATCTGAAAACCCCTGACGGTCCCTAATACTGGGAATATGAAATTGGGCAAAAGTTTTTGGACCCAACCGGGACTCGAACCCGGACCAGACTCCTAGTTACCGTCCAAGCGCACTACCATTGTACTACCGAGACCTACAACTGATGCCCATTAATTGGTGAATACCATGAATCGACCGGATGGCATACAGGTGAGTAGTGGAAAATACACCACTAAGTATTCACCAATTAACGGGCATCAGTTGTAGGTCTCAGTAGCAAAATGGTAGTGCGCTTGGACGGTAGCCTGGTCCGGGTTCGAGTTCTGGTCGGGTCCGAAAACTTTTGCCCAATTTCATATTCCCTGTATTTCCACGTTCTCGGCGTGGTTAATCCGAGCTCCAAAATTCCCAAAAATTAGGGTTGTATACTAATATAGGGGTTTTAATATAGCAACTTCATCACTTTTCTATGCAACTCATGTTCAAAAATATAAAGCATCACCAATTCTAGGATTTGTCGAGCGCTTTTTGAAATGAAAATTTGAAAAAAACGAAAATTTTTTTCAAAAATTGTGTCTTGTTTGTCTATAAGGAAATTGCATTTTTGCACGAAAAACATGAATTTTTATGACACGATTAGACTCAAATAGATCTAACTGGAGATGACATGCGGATTCGTTTGATCATAAACATGCATTAGTTCCAGAAAAATTTATGAGCTAATTTTTTGACAGAATATAAGTGGTTATTCAAATTTTTATATATAAACAACCGGAATTTGGGCGATTTTTCATATTTTTTTGAGCCTTTGGGCAATTTTTCATATTTTTTGAGCCGAAAATTTTTTTCAAAAATGACCCTATTAGGGCTAATTTTATGCGGGGAATCGATTGCGCACATTCCCAACGCTTCCCTGACCCTGAATCAGGGAGTCAGAGTGTGTGTATTGAAGCGAAAATCGAAAATTTTTAGATTTTCTGCCTGAAAATGGACTTAGGTTTAGGCTTATGCTTAGGTTTATGCATAGGCTTGGGCTTAGGTTTATTAGTTTAGTCTTATGCTTGGGCTGGGGTTTAGGCTTATGCTTAGGCTTAAATAACCCTATGAAGGCGAAACTAATGAAAGGCAAACATTTTTCATACAATTTTAAGGAGGTTTGCTTTAATCACTTTTTAGTGATTCGCTAAAAAATTTTTTGATCCTGGTGGGATTCGAACCCGCGCTTATAATCATCAATAATAGTGATGTCTAGCGTCCTAGCCATTATGCCACGTGCACTTTTTTCTGTTGCGCTGAGAGCCGACTATATATTTAAACGAATTTTGATACTGGAGGTTTTTTATGCGGGGGACACTAATTTGACGTTATTTTTTGTTGAAAACTTTTGCGGGTTCCAAGTTCAATTCCCGCCTCAAAATACAGCCTTGAAAAAGGTCAAAAATTGTTAGCCCTCAGGATTTCGCGCTTGCCTAACAAGATTTTCTATATATTTTTTCGAAGAAAATGGATTTTTAATGAGATCTTTTCATAGGGCATCTTTATTGAAAGATATTACATTTTTTCTGGTCTATATATTAGAAATTGGCTGAGAGGCAAAAAATTTTTTGCTAACACACCCATCAGCGTTCCTAAATTAAAGATGTTGACACATTATTTTCTTGGTAGAGGAGGAATCGTTGCTGATATCGGAGCCAATTTTTCTCTTGCCCCTCTCTTAATCGCAATTTGGGCTTACGTTTGCATAAAAAATTACACCACACCCTCATATTGTTCCCCACGTCATGTCTTATGGGATTATATATCCTTGGGTTTAAGATAGATATTTCCATGTTTGGATTTTTTGACAATGGGATTGTTGGAATTTTAGTTGAAAAAAATTTTCTAACGTATATTTATGATTGCATGTGCCTATTGAGAAAATATTAATAAAAGTTCAATGATCATAACATTTTAAATGATCAGAGTTCAGTGGGAAAAAAAGTTGCCCTTTTTGTTGATATTCGGAAAGTCATGAAACATGGAGCATTTTTTGTTTTTACGGCATGTTTTGAATCGTTGTAGTTTTCGAGATAATTGCGTTTGAAAATTTGAATTTGTGCATTGAAATGAAAATTCTTATTCATGTTTTCGTTTCAATAACCCAAAACAATTTTCAAATTGGATACTTTTGGTGCCATTTTGTTCGTCTCATTTAGCTGCTACAATGTTCATTTTATGAAATTTTAAACAATCGATTTTTCCGCAAAAAAGTTTATGTATTACAACGAAAACATGTACACCAATTCAAAATTTCAAACGCAATTATTTCGAAAACTACAGCGATTTAGAAGTTGTCGTAAAAACAAAAAAGGCTCCATTTTTCATGAACTTTCCGAATATCAACAAAAATTGGCAATTTTTTTCCCCACTGGACTTGTCCTTTAAGCAAATTCCAACTAGTTTTGACGGTTTTCACTTTTAGCCAAACTTTTTTTGCGCACGGTGGTGAGAGAAATTTTTTTATGTCTCGAAAATGTGCGGAATTGATTCTCCGACTAGAAAAACCCTAGTAGGGTCGAAAATTTCGTCAACAATTGACTTCTATAACCAAATATCGACATTTAAAAATGAATTTGCAACATTGAAAATACCGATTTTTTTGAAAAAGTCTGTATATTGACACGAAAACATGATTTATTCTCAAAAAGACCGATTAGATCGTATTCAACATAATCTCTTACTCACTACTGAACAAAAAATTTCATCGAAAACGAGCGAAAAATGCCGATTTTCGATGTATTTTTTGGGCTGCAATAACTTATTTTGCGACCCAATACTTTAACGGCACCATCCCATTTGTCCCCACGGACATTTGCCCCACCAACTTGCCACACGTTGTAACTTATAACGTGGGGCAAGTTGGTAGGGCAACTGTATAACGTGGGACAAATGGGGTGGCGCCACTTTAACACTGGAATACTTTATCAAAATTCCGGGATATTCTATTATTTCGAGTTATGCAATGTTCATTTTATGAAACTTTAAAAAAAAATTTTTTGAAAAAAGTTGTCTGGTCATGGAATATACCAGATTTATTTTTAAGGCAAAATCAAATCCACTCAGGTGGGATTCAAACCCAAGACCATTAGATTCGAATCCGGGAGCACTACCACTGAGCCAAGTTCACGTTAAAATTCTGATTTGTAATTTTGCTTATAATTTATCACAACTTTTTTTCTTTTTATATAGCAACCCAATATAATTTTGATTTTTTTGAAAATTTTTTTCTTACCAATTTTTGGGAGAGATCCATTGCCCGGAGGTAAATCCTTGACCAGCGCCCATCCAAAAAGACCCTGAAGTAGAATGTTGAAAATTGTGAGTGCAATAGCCAACGAGTAGTCATCAAACCAAAATACCAACAAGGTCAGTGAAGCTGTTATGATCTAAATTGTTGAGGCTGCGTTGAAGCATGTCAAAAATGTCTAACTCTGCCCGATTTTCAATAAAATCGTGTTTATTGAAACGATTGGTCATGAAGCATAAAATCAGGCAACAAATTTTATGCTTTATGACCAATCGTTTCAATAAACACAAATTTAGTGAAAATCAGGCAAAGTTTGACATGCTTGAACGCAGCCTCAAGCACAGGGTTGGGATTTCCCCGGGGGAATTCTGGGGCAGTTTGGAAAAATCGTTTTCCCCAGAATTACTTGGTTTGAAAAGACGTTTCTCCATCTTCAAGCCTCGGTGGTGCAGTGACAAAGCAGCGGCTTCGTGGCCACAAGGTTGTGGGTTCGAATCCCACTTGGAGCCAATTTGGCATATTTAGCTCCAAGCGGGATTCGAACCCGCGACCTTGTGGCCACGAAGCCGCTGCTTTGTCACTGCACCATCGAAGATTAAAGATGGAGAAACGTCTTTTCAAACCAAGTAGTTCTGGAGAAAAAGATTTCCCCCAAATTGCCCCAGAATTCCTCGAGGAAATTGGGATTTATTCGAATAATTCCATTTCCCAATCCTGCTCAAGCATGCCAAAAGTGTCTAACTCTGCCTGATTTTCAATAAAATCGTGTTTACTGAAACGATTGGTGGTCATGAAGTATAAAATTTTATTGGTCGAGAAGCATAAAATTTGTTACAACATGACCAATCGTTTCAATAAACACGATTTTAGTGAAAATCAGGCAAAGTTAGACATTTCGACAGCTTTTTGACACCTTTTTTTGACAACTTGTAACATCTTTTGACAACTTTATGACAACTTTTTTTACATACTTGAACGCAGCCTATTTGTTTTTTGATCGTAAAAAAATGGACCTTGTCAATTTTTCCAAAAATTTATGCAAATATTTTTTCACATAACATCATTTCCTTTTTGGACCCGCAATCTTTGACCTTTTTGAAACCATGACGTTTTTAAATTTTATTTTTCTACGAAATTTTTTAATTATAAAAATATAATTTCATATAAGAATAGTCTTGTCTTATAAGTCCCGAGTTTCCTGTTGATAATTAATATTGCTGACGATACTTGCCCGTCTCATATAACTAACAATTAAAAATGAACTGACTCACTCGATTTTACAGAGTGGTTAAAAAGACGTGGATTTTTGTGATTTTGCGAACAAATTAGGCTCTATGATTTTTTGCTTACAAATTTTGGCAACACGAATTTTCGCACAACGAACTTTGACATATTTGCTCTAAAAACAAAAGCACCACTGCGTCAGATGCTTTTTTATGCATTTCTGAAACTCGTTATTTATTGCACCACATCACGCTTACATTAGCAATAGGGGAGGGGGCCACCCACTTGAAAAATTTTTCGAAATTTTTTCTAGAAATGACCCCTGTAGGGGTAACAACATGCGGGGAATCCGAATTTGAAATTTTCGAAGCGAAAAAACACTTCCCTGATTCAGGGAAGGCCTGTGTATTGAAGCGAAAAGTCGCAAAAATGCGATTTTGCCTAAAAACGACAGATGGTCGTGAGAATCAGCAAAAAATACTTCTCTGATTCATGGAAGGCGTGTTGTATATTGAAGAAGTTGCAAAAATGCGATTTTTGTCTAGAAACGACCCCTTTTGGGGTAACAATGTGAGAGGAATCCGAATTTGACACTGATAAAATTCCTCCTCGGATTCAAGACAAGCTGTATATAGACGTGAAAATTCGAGAAAATAACATATTTTGGTCTTTGGTTGAAAGAAAAGAATTTGGTTGAAAAATCGCAAATTCCACTTTTGTTTTTTAGCCACTCTGTAAAGCAAACGTAATTAACAAAGTAGAGAGTACATTTTTTCTTTTTTTCAAAATTTCTTTTCAACTTGCCCATAACAATTTTAATGTGAAAAGCTTGCTTGCGTCAACATTGAGGAGAAAAAAATTTGTGCGTATTCAAAATTAGCGTGTTTGAGAGGAAAAAATGAAAAACAAGAAAGTAAATTTTTACGAATGTCTGAATCACTCGTTAAGTAGACTGTTTCTGTTATATGGTTTGAGTTTTATGCGTTTCAGCTTCAACTATAAAAAAAGCTGGACCCCCTCCCCCCATTCTTTGGGCACTATAACTTTCGCCACGTCCGTGTCAGTATACATATTTATTTCAAATCAGGCAACTCAATTAGTCTGAAATTAAATGTTTATTGACACGAAAGTTATCGTGGCGAGATTCGCGGCGAACGTTATAGTGCCATTCTTTGTGAGGAAAATTTTTTTGTATATCGAAATTTTCGCTCTAGCGGGAGCGGGATCGAACCTGCGGGCCCAACGTTGCTTAACTTGCCAGATCGGACGGGATGCTAACTTCGAACTTCGGAATTTTGGGTCCAGCTTTTTTATAGTTGGGGCTGAAACGGACTATAAAAGATTTCTTACAGTTGGCATAACAATAGTCAGTCCATAATAGGGAGCATGTCGTTTGAGTTTTATGCCGAATTCTAGCAATGACCAATAATGATCGAGCTAAAAATGAATTTAAAAAAAATTAAACTTTGATCTTAAAGATAGTGCGCAGGCAATTGAAAATTTGAATTTCCGCCTGAGCAGGTTTTCGTTTCAATACATAGACTTTTGGCGGAAAAATCGATTTTTTAAAATTTTCATAAAATGAACACATTGTAGCAATTTTTTATAACTCGCCGAGACGAATAAAATGGCACTAGAATTATCAAATTTGAAGATGATTTTGGGTTATTGAAACGAAAACATAAATCAGTAACCCAAAACATTGTTCAAATTGGATAATTTTGGTGTCATTTTATTCGTCTCGGCAAGCTATAAAAAATTGCTACAATGTGTTTATTTTATGAAAATTTTAAAAAATCGATTTTTCTGCCAAAGTCTATGTATTGAAACGAAAACCTGGGGTGTCACTTATGAAAATTTTTTCTGGAAATGACCCCTCTAGGGGTAAAAACATGTGGGGAATTCGAATTTGACATTTTCGGAACAAAAAAACGCTTCCCTGATTCAGGGAAGGCGTATTGTGTATTGAAGCGAAAATTCGAGAAAATCATTTTTAATTCAGATTAAATCATTGGTTAACTATAATATTGTAAAAAGTTTTATCCCCCACAAGGGGTCGTTTTTAGGCAAAACTCGCATTTTTTCTACTTTTCGCTTCAATACACAGGCCTTCCCTGAATCAGGGAAGTGTTTTTTCGCTTCGAAAATGTCAAATTCGGATTCCCCGCATGTTTAATCACCTAGAGGGGTGGTTTCCAGTAAAAATTTTTCGTGTGGGTAGTCCACGTGAATTGTGTAGTATCTCTGAACCCGGACTTTCGTCATTTTTCTTTGTGTTCTTTATAGGATTTGTTCCGGAATTTTATCTTCTTTAATATTTCATAAACTTCTTTCTTTTTTCACAATGATATGTCTCCAAAGTTGCAAAAAAATTTTACGAAAATGAAATTTGTGAAAATGGGAGATGAAAAATTTATGCGATCCCATACGTATGCTCACAAAAGAACATATATATAAGACTATAAAGAATGTTCTGATGTGGGAGGCGAATTTGTATAATCCTCGAATTTAAGAGTTACCAAGCTATCCGGAGTGGTAGTTTGGCATCCTTGTGTGCCCCAATAACAATCTTTGTGCCAAGCATCCCATACTTCCCAGCCTAAAAATTTGAATTTTTATGTACAGGGTTTTTTTGTATAACAAAAAAAACCCGGAATTTAAGCGATTTTTTCATGTTTTTTTCGACTCGAAAATTTTTTGTTCAAAATCAAAAATTGAGTTGTTGAAAGGAAAATTCTGATTCATGTTTTCGTTTCAATAACCCAAAACAATTTTCAAATTGAATAATTTTGATGTCATTTTATTCATCTTGGCGAGTTAGACAATATTGCTACAATGTTCATTTTATGAAAGTTGAAAAAATGGAATTTTCCGTTAAAAGTCTGTGTATTGAAACGAAATCTCAAATTTGAATTTTTTGCAGTTTTGTTTCGCTCATAACTTTTTATGGTTAGATTTTCAAGTAGTGCCGTAAAAGCAAAAAATGATCCAAATTTTGTGCTCTATAAGATGGCATCAACTCTCCAAAAGTTTCGGGAAAATTTAAGCCTAGGCAAAGCAAAACATAAACTTAAGCCTAATTCTAAGCCTAATTCTAAGGCTAACCCTAAGCCTAACCCTAAGCTTAAGCCTAAGCTTAAGCCTAAGCTTAAGCTTAAGCCTAAGCTTAAGCCTAAGCTTAAGCATAAACCTAAGCTTAAGCCTAAGCAAAACAAAACACACAACTCCCCAAAAGTGAACTAGTTTTTAAAAAAACTTCTTTCCTAGACCTGAAAAATAAAAATTTTTCCGTTTTCAAAAATAACTTTTATTTGTTCTCTGCTGTTGAACCCAAAAAGTTTTCAAAATCTGACGTGAGAATTTCCACAAAAAGATGAACCAAAACGTTTTTCTTCTATTTTAGTCAATCGAAGCCAAAAATACTTGAGCGTATCCTTGACAATTGTTGCACATGAATATTTAATCTAACCAATTTTGCAACCTTAAACATTTTGTTCACTTTCTTTCACTGCCTAAGAAACTTTTTTGATTCTCGGTCTATTAAAGTTGAATTCGTGTATGAAAGAAAATTGCGAGATTTAATTATATGGCATGGCATTTTATCTACAATACAGTATTTGCCGGCAATTTTCATGGAATTTCAACACAAGAGGAAAATTGTGTCGCGTGAAAAAATGGGCGTGTTTGTCAACTCTAAAATTGAGCGGGGGAAAGGATATTTTATGAATGAATAGAAGAGATGTTCTTGTTAGTTAGCTAGTCAAAAGCCATACTTCCCATATGCGATGGGAATTTTTGAGGGTTTCTTGTAGTTCATAGAGTATAAGAAGTGGTGGGCTATGAATGGATTGTATGTAAAGTTAAAGTTTCTTTCACGTGTGCTATTCTTAAATGTTTTTAAAATGGAAAAGGCGTAAAAAATTTTTCTCACAAGGTATTTTGACAACTTATAAAGTTCCTTAAATAAAATTTTTTTGTGATAATCTATGAGATTTGGAACTTTTCAAAGATTTTATTCAAAGTTATAAAAAGTAAAATGTTGAGAGGCTTAGGCTTAAGCTGTAGTTTATGTTTAGGCTTATGTTTTGCTTTGCTTAGGCTTAGGCTTAAGCTTAAGTTCATGCTTAGGCTTATGTTTTGCTTTGCGTAGGCTTAAGCTTAGGCTTAGGCTTAAACTTAGGCTAAGGCTTATGCTTATGCTTAGGCTTATGTTTTGCTTTGCTTAGGCTTAAGAATAGGCTTAGGCTTAAGTTTATGCTTAGGCTTAGGCTTAGGCTTAAGTTTATGCTTAGGCTTAGGCTTAGGCTTAAGTTTATGCTTAGGCTTAAGCTCAGGCTTATGTTTTGCTTTGCTTTTGTTTAATCTTAGGCTTAAGCTTAGGCTTAGGCTTAAGTTTATGTTTAGGCTTAAGCTCAGGCTTATGTTTTGCTTTGCTTATGCTTAATCTTAGGCTTAAGCTTAGGCTAAAGCTTATGCTTATGTTTTGCGTTACTTAGGCTTTTTCTTACGCATCCTTTTTGTCCTCAAAAATTTTTAGTATACCACTCATACATTTTTTCCTGATTAAGTCCAACAATTTTTAGATGTATCGCAACAAAGTGGATATTTTCGATCACTTGTCACGTGCAACTTAATCCAGTCTCTTATCGTTTTTAGACTTAGGCTTATAGTTTTTTTAGCTTTAAAAAGGTTCTATTATGTTCTATTCATGTACCTGAATCATTAAAATATGTATATTGAGAAGAAGATAATTTAAAATCTTTAAACATTTAGAAAAAAATAAATACAGCATTTTTTATAACTCATCGAGACGAATAAAATGGCATCAAAATTATCTAATTTGAAAATTGTTTTGGGTTATTGAAACGAAAACATGAATCAGAATTTTCGTTCCAATAACCCAAAACAATTTTCAAATTGGATAATTTTGGTGTCATTTTATTCGTCTCGACAAGTTATAATAAATGCTGTATTTATTTTTTTCTGTTCAAGGATTTTAAATTTTCTTCGCAATATACAGAATTTATTGATTCAGGGAAAAACTATCAGGTACATGTTTTCGTTGTAATACACAAAATTTCAAAAATCACCAACTTCATACTCAATTATCTCGAAAACGACAACGATTCAAAATTTATCGTAAAAACAAAAAATGCTCCAATTTCATGAACTTTCCGAATATCAACAAAAGGGCAAATTTTTTCCGTTCCAGCTGGTCCTTTTAGACTATACCCACGCGTATTTTCCTAGACCCGCTTTTTTTTAAACCACGCGCTAATTTTTTCGTCTCTAGATTAATTTGTTTTTCCTCTAACAATGAATAATCTTAATCAGTCTTGTGTTATTCGGCAAATTTTGTGTCTCAAATTTCGTGTCTGGAGTGCATATATTCAATTAATATTTTCCGCTAACATATCAGAAAAATCGTTCTGAAATAAGCTTTCAATATGTTCATTTAATATTAATCTGTTTTTTATTCAGGTTAGACCCGCCTTAGATACACGACCATCTTCACAATCAGACGAGAATGTTGCAATTCCTCTTCTCCATGTCCATGAAATACAGTATGTTGGTGGTGGTTGTTGTGTGTGTATGCTCGATTATTATTGGATCAGTACAGTCCGCAGCAGTACCTCAAATAGCAAATGAAACGCCGGCGAGAGCCATCAGGAATATGGAGGATGGTGGTGTCGACCCAAACAGGTCAGGTTTGATCTCACAACGAACCCTTAAAAACTCGAAAAAATGAAAAAATCGCCAAAATTTCGGGGTTTTTTTTCGAAACGCCCTGTAAATCTGGAATCCAAGCAACCAGAAAAACGATAGGTCCTTTTTTTCGTCGGCATAATTTTTAAAATGTAAACAATTTTCATACAAGCTCATCTTTCTGAGAATTGGTCTGACGCGTGAATCAAAAATCAAGGCCATTTTTCATGAACACAAAATATATGTGCCAAAAATGTTTGATGTCATAAAATTAAAATACGTTTAAGAAAAACATCCGTATTGTAAGCGAAAATTTCTCGTGCTTCTACCTAATTAGTGTTTTCATACCAAAAATGTCATATTTTTTCAAAAACAAACAAATTACGAAAGATGTTTTTGGGCTAAAAATAACAATTTTTGAGAAAAATATAATTTTGGAGCTACGGGGTCTCTTGTCAAAAATTTTGCGATATTTCGCTCCAATACACAAACCTTCCCCTGGCCACCCACGTGAAAAAATTCTGAATTTGACAATTTTCTGCGTCAGCACCGAGTGTGTTTCAAAGAGTTATGGATGATGTGACAAGAGAGCTAAAGGATAAAGATTTGAAAGGATTTCCTGATTCAGGAAAGGAATATTGTGCATTGAATCGAAAAGTCGCAAAAATACGATTTTTGCGACTTTTCGCTTCAATACACAGACCTTCCTTGAATCAGGAAAGCGTTTTTTCGCTTCGAAAATGTCAAATTCCGATTTCCCGCATGTTTTTACCCCATAGAGGGATCATTTTCAGAAAAATTGTTTGCAAATTTTTTCAAAAAACGCTTCCCTGATCCAGAGAAGGCTTGCGTATTGAAGCGAAAAGTCGCAAAATGCGATTTTTGCGACTTTTCGCTTCAATACAGACCTTCCCTGAATCAGGGGAGCGTCTTTTCGCTTCAAAAATGTCAAATATCGGATTCCCCGCATTTTTTTACTCCTAAAGGGATTATTTCCAGAAAAAATTTTTTCATGTGGGTGGCCTCCCCCTTATTGTGTAGTAGCTCCAATTTTTGATGTCATAAAATTATACGTCTACTTTAAAGGAAAACATTCTTATTGTAAGCAAAAATTTCCTGTGCCTTCTACCTAATTAGTGTTTTCATACTAAAAAATTGTGTCATATTTTCTTAAAAACAAACAAATTACGAATTTTTTTGGGCTAAAAATAACAATTTTTGAGAAAAATATTAATTTTTTCTATTTTTAGATACTTTATTAAAATCAAGAAATGGTACAACTCTGGAATTGGCCAAGACAGCCTAAATCATGCATCGCCTTTTGAAGAGCCACAATGGTAATTTTTTCACAACAAAAATTTAACAAAAAAAAATCAATTTTAAGCAAGGATGCCAAAAGAACATTTGTTCAAAATCAGCAAATTTAAGCACTAAGCCTCAGCTTAAGCCTAAGCTTAAGCCCAAGCCTAAGAATAAGCATAAGAACTAAGCTCAGGGATGCCAAGAACATTTGTTCAAAGTCAACAAATCTAAGCACTAAGCCTAATCTTAAACCTAAGTTTAAGCCTAAGCTTAAGCTCAAGCTCAAGCCTAAGCCTCAGCCTAAAATTTTTTTAATGTTCAAAATCAGCAAATCTGACGTCAAAAATCAGATTTTAAGAGAGCAAAAATCAGCATTTTGCCAGATTTGACATCTCAAAATCAGCACTTTTCTGAAAAATCAGCAGACTTGGCACCCCTGGCCTAAACCTAAGCCTAAGTCTAAGCCCAAATTGTTGAAAAAATTGCAAAATTCTCATTTTTTGAATCACCCTGTACAATATAGCATGAGTTACCCCTAAAAGTTTTAATTGAAATTTTATTTTTAAAATTTTCAAAATCAGCAAAATTGGACTGATGAGAACACACTTTTCTTTTTTTTTAAATTTTTTTCAAGATGCATTTTTTCCTCTTCAAAAATAACAAACTCTAAAATAAAACTGCAATTTTTTTGTTTGAAGTATTCTTAGAAGAAATAGTCCATTTTGCTTAAACGTTTAAAACATGCTCTCTAACTATTTCAAGAATTTTACATTTTCTTTAACATTTAAAAATGCGTGTGAAAAATTTAAAATAATCCATTTTAAAACATAAAGATAGAAAAGTTTTCAGTATGTGTATAGCCTGTTCCCAAAGTGAAAATTCGTCCCTGAATCAATAAAAGTTGTGTGTATTGGCGCGAAGATTTACAAAAAAGTTTTTCGTTTTTCATTGACTTACAAAAACTGGCAAAAAAATTTTGAAATTTCACATCAATGCACAACTTTTTTGATTCAGGGACGAAGTTCATGTTTTCGTTGTAATACACAGATTTCAAAAATCGCCAACTTCAAATGCAATTTTCTCAGCAACGGTAACGATTCAGACGGTTACCTCTATACCTTTAGAACAGTACTCTATTCAAAAGAGTTTGTGTATTACAACGAAAACATGAATGCAGTGAAAATTCGTTCCTAAATTAATCAAAGTTGTGTATATTGACGCGAAAATTCAAAAAAAAATCCCACTGGACTGGTCCTTTAATAACAACCAATATACTATAAATTTGAAAATGAGTTAATATTGGAAATTTTTCAGGTTCCGACACATGGGACAGTTTTTGGCGAATGAAAAACGAATGGACGATAAATTCATGGCCGACTCGCTAAATTTGAACCCTGGCCGATTGGAATGGAATTTTAACCGACTCTAACACAATCCCTATAATCTTGTTGACCACTGTAGAAAAAAACTTTTAAAGATCTCAAAAGTCTTTTAACATTCTGTTGTATATTTTTCAAGAGCACACACACACATATCTTCTTTTTTAATAAATTGTTAGAATTTTTTAAATTTTTTTGTCTATAAACATTTTGGTACTCTTCAAGGAGAGGGACCCACCCAAAATAACATGATTTTTTTAAAAATGACCTCCTATGGGGGTAATTTTATGCAAGGAGTCGGATACGCGCGTTCCCGGACCCTGAAAATACTTCCTTGATCCTGATTCAGGGAAGGGATTATGTGTAACGAAGCGAAAATAAACTAAAATTCGAATTTTCGCAAGGAAATTAGCTTCGAAATTTTGAATTTTTCGATCAAAAATTCGATTTTTCACAAAAATTTATTTTTTTCATTTTTCACAAATTTAAAAAATCGATTTTTTTCGTAAAATTCAAAAAAGTTTGTGTATTACAACGAAAACATGTACACGGGTTCAAAATTTCAAACGCAATTTTCTCGAAAACTACACTTTGAAAATTCGAATTGTAGTTCATTTTCGCTTCGTTACATATAATCCTTTCCCTGAATCAGGGTGAAGCATTTTCAGGGTCTGGAAATGCGCACAATCGATTCCTCGCATCAAATTACCCCCATAGGGCGTTATTTCCAGAAAATTTTTTTGAAAAAATCATGTTATTTTGGGTGGGTTTTGCTCTCCTTTACGAGTACCAACATTTGAAAACTGACCAGCAACATGTTTTTTGGACTCGTTTCGTATCGGGTCAAAAGTCAGACGAATGATGGGCTTTGAATCACTTTTGAGTGGGTTCGATAAATTCACTTTGGATAAGTCATAGATCCAATC
>JAQGBS010002101.1:0-13850 GCA_034698545.1 Acrobeloides obliquus
TATTACAACGAAGAGCTTGTACACAAACTCAAATTTCAAACGCAATTATCTCGAAAACTACAACGATTCAGAACATGGCGTAAAAACAAAAAATGCTCCATTTTTTATGATCTTTCCGGATATATTATTTTTCATATGATTGTAAATTACTGGACTTCCCTTTAAGTCCATACCTCTATAGCTCAGAAACATGTAACCAGAAGTTATAAAATGCATGATCACTAAAGCGTTCGCGTCAGAGGAATCCGGTGATTCTATCGCGCAGTTGCCTATCGCTAACGCTCTGAATATTGAGAAAATGAAATGTGAAAATTCATCGGTTTCGATGATTTTGGAGTGAAAATAATAGCAATTTTTACCCCTAGAGGGTGTGTTTCTATAAAAATTTTAACGTTTTTTTACTTCCGCCTTTAAGTCACGTTAACTGCGCCCCCAAGCTGTACAGCTCCGAAATTTCCTAATCTATGTCAATGCAAATACAATTTCAAGTAAACAAAATCTACGAAAAATACTTCGAATGCTTTAAGTAATTTGGCTAAAGAATTCAAGAATTCACAACTGTAAATTGGCAAAAATTAGCTATGTACTTTCTGAAGCTATAATTAAATTTATCGATGCATGAGATCTTTGCCTCTTATATTATTAAAACTTATAATTCTGCTTATCGAAAACAATCTTCTAATATTAAACGAGAAATGTCTGTTTGTGCCAGTTACTCTTCGGTAGCTTCTTCAGTCATTTAAAAATACCTTACTTTAAAGTTAATGACGGTATGGGAAATCAAGGACAAATAGAAAAGTAGTTATATTGTCTCTGACTATTTACATATAAAGTGATATTGATGTTATAAAGAGAGATCTGCTAATTAATTGAAATTTTCCAAGTGATTAACTTTTTGAGTGGGGATAAAACATGCTTGTGGCTGCCATATGACAACCATACGGAACACACCCTGGCACGAGGAAAGGGAAATTTTGGCCCCTTGGATGAGTGATCTATTACATATGCTTTTATGAGGATTTAGAGACCTAGATGGGCTGTCATTAAGATTTTTTGCTTCGGATGAGTAGTATTTAACATATACCCGATCTATATTTTTTAAAGACCACTCATCCGACCTAATAATTTGTCATTTTTCTTTTTTCCACTCAAGAATGATAGCCCTCTGGATGGGTGGTACCTTGTTTTGGCCCCTGGATGAGTGATACCTTAGTTTTAAGCCTTGTATAGTAAAGTGCAATGAATTTGATGTTTTTGGTCTTAATTGAGTTGAATGATCATTTAATTATGAAATAAAGTTTATTCGAGACTTTGTAGTTTGTGATCATGAATCAATGCATGTAATTTTAACTCTAGACTAGTTTGATTAGCGAGCACCCAATCCGAGCAAAGTCTCGGGGAGCTTCGAAAGATGTGAAAACGTTATGAAACCAAGCGGTGCCATTGAACGCTTGAGTGGCGAATACAAGAAAAGATTAAAAGCTGAGATAAACGAATCCAAACTTGAGAAATCAGAATGTAGGCGTGCGAAAGGCCGATTCACGTTCACGGCCCGGAGCGACATAAGATCAGCCATTCGAAGACTGCCAGTTCGACGAAGATCACACCTGATGGATTTTGTTCATTTTTTGTTTGATCGAGTTTCTAATTGCCATTGTTTAAGCGCCTCATACTTGAACCTTACGAAATGAAGCTAGCGGGTATATTGTATTGTCTAACAATCGATCTAGTTCTGACTATTCAAAAAATTGAGTGGCTGGAATTCCGAATTACGAATCCCGAGACTAAACAAAGAATATCTTTGCTTGATGAGTTGAGACGACTACAAGTTCAAACGTGATTTCAACACTTGGATGGATAGGTGAGCGCCGGATTTCCGACTCTTTGCTGTGATAGCGGTTAAAACATACAGATTTTTAATGGAAACTGTATTTAAATGCTATTATATATTTTTTTTTGAGGCGCTTTTTCGAGGATATTTTCAATAGGAAAAACATGAAATTACAAAATATAAAACACTCAAGTTTTTGGCGATTAAATTATGCAAACGATGTTAAGAGGATAAAATAATGCTTGTCATAAAATGCACTCCAGATAAAAAACTTTATTCACATCATTATAGAATGGTAAAAAAATAATAAGTGCAACTATCTCTACAGGTCCGTCCGAAACAAGTGAATTGGGGCTTTAAAATGACATCAAAACTAACTACTATCGATAAAAATTTCAAGATGTATAACAAAAATACTGAACTGATCACTTTCAAAAAGTTCTCAAAACTTTCGGGCGGACCTGTCGCTCAATTTTGAATATTTTATCAATTGTATAAGACCTAATCATTTTGGGCACTATAACTTTCGCCACATTTCATATTCGCTACGACAACTTTCTCCACGTAACTTTCGCACATTGCGAAAAAACTATACTTTCGCCACGTTCGTATACATATTTGTTGTAAATCAGGCAACTCAATTAGCCTGAAATTAAATGTTTATTGACACGAAAGTGGCGAAAGTTAGCGTGGTGAGATTCTTAGCGAAAGTTATAGTGCCACATTTGCATCTTATCCAATCTTGCCCCATCAGACATAATATTCGTCCTGGGACAAGATTGACCTCATTGAACACTCAAGACATGTTATTTACTACCCAAGCATTAGATGTATTAATATCGACCCAACCAAATCTTCTGGTACATTTATGTAAAAATCTTTTTGCACATTTCCTAAATTCTCTGTGTTTCAATAAGTAAATCAACGCATTCAAAATTCCATTAAGCATTGCTCCAAATTGTATAAAACTAATAGCGAGATTATTCGTGCCTAGTTGAAAGTACTAAACAACTTTATTAAATTGTAAAATAAATTAGGGCTTACGTAAGCTAGCACATGCAATATAGACGGGACACTATAAGCTATAGCCATTGAAAATAAAGCTATAGAGACTGTTACAAATATCCTTGTTTGGATGCGGGATAAATTGTTTTGAACATTGGCAAGGTTTTTCGATTTTTTCCAAAAAAGGAATAAATTAACCATATAAATTACTAAAAAAACAAATTGGCGGAAAATCTTCGAAATCTTACAGAAAAAGGCTACACTCACAACAAAAGCATAAATAGGTAAAATCTGATACCAATGATACGTTAATGGTACTAAACATTTATCTAGGGTTAAATATCGAATATCGCTTAACCCGTAAATATTATTATCCGTAGAATCAAAGAAAACAATAAAAGTTAGTAACATAAAGACTACACCGCTTATCATGGCGGAGATCATAGAAATCTTCTAAAAAAGCATTTTATCAGATTAAAAATCTAAGTTTACATAATTTTGATTGTTAAAATACCACAATGGTTTCCATATCGCTATCAATCGATCTATGGCTATCAGCAAAGCTAGAATTTGTTCAAGACGATAGCTAACTGCAAAAATAACTCGTGAAAATGAACAAAATAGAAAATCGAATTCTACGATGTTATAATTGATTGCTACCGCTGTCATTGCTTCACGGAGAATTGCACCAATACCTAAACTTAAAATTCAATAAAGATATAGTTGAATATTTTAGTTTTTTTAAACCTCGCAGGCTAAAAATCCGAAAAAACAACATGGTCCGTATGGATAAGAAGATTAACTTGGTAATCCTCGATGATCGAGGGTAACCCTTGGCCCAGTTCAGAGTTGACTCAGGTATAATCCTTAACTAAGAGTTACACTCAAAAACCTTGATTTATGGCCAGGCTTGCGATAATCCCTATGGGTTACCTCTGAGGGTCAATGGCAAAGGGTTCCTTCGGGTTAATGGTTAACATCGACGTCGAGGTATGGGTCGCAAATGCGTCAACGTAATTACAGATTTGTACATCAATTGATTGACAGAATTGACATAAATTGACAGACGTAATGTTAACAGACGATTGTGGGTTCTGTCAGTTGACAGACTGTCAACGTAATTGACAGTCTGTCAATCTGTTGACGTAATGTTGACATGACATATTTGCAATCACTACATCGAGGGTAATCCTCGGGGGTAAGGTTCATCCAGATATTACGTAATCATGTTGGGGGGGGGGGAAGGGATAAACTACCAAAAAGTTGATTACGTAATATCTGGATGACCCCTAACCCTGGAGTTAGGCCGCTGTATGGGTTAGACCTAATTGAAGTTTGGTCGACCCTCCATTACATACGGCCATGGAAAATCATGCGGTCTTTGAAAAATTTTAATCAACTCGTCCTAAAACCATTAATTACCTATAAATATTTCTACGGCGCTGAGATACATGATAATCCAATTGCATTGAAATTTCCGGAGTTTTTTAAAAGTAAAAAATAAAAGAACAATATAAAAATTGCGCAAAATCAATAAAATTCCACTTATGATATAGTAAACTTGAATATAACGAGAATATACGAATGAATCAAATGGATTTTGAGAATAAATATCAGTATAAATAGGACTACTTAAAGACATAAGTAATATTGACACTAAAAGTACATATTTTTTTATCAAGTTTGGATTTGCGCAGCATAAATTCGATTAGGCACAATTCTAACAGCTGAAACATGTTTAATTAAAACCATAGGGATTATCAGAAATTAGGTTTGTAAATAGACTTTGCTCTTGAGAAAGTCAAGTGATTGACTTACAGAAACTTCTCCACTCTACAGCATGTTCCACTTCCATCAGAAGAAACGTCACTTCTATGATCCAAAGGCCCTATGGCGGTCTTTCCTACTATACAGTTAAAGAACCAGGCCACTTAGTTACAATCTTATGAAAAAATGATATCTTCGGAAAGATCATGAAAAATTGAGCATCTTTTGTTTTTACGGCATCATCTGAATCGTTTTCTTCATGGAGATAAATGCATTTAAAAATATGAATTCGTGCCAATGTTGTCGTTGTAATAATCAAACTTTTTTGAATTTTTTGTTTTAAAATCGTGAAAAAATAGCACCAATTGACAGAGAATTTTATGCTGAACAACTTTGCTAATTGAAGTTTGCGTAAAAAATCATTTTCTGCGATCAAAAATACAAAATAAGTTTAAATTTTTGTATATTGAAGCGAAAATCCTGCATGAATTTAAACTTATTCTGCATTTTTGATTAGAGAAAATGATTTTTGACGCAAACTTCAATTAGCAAAGTTGTTTAGCATAAAATTTTCTGTCGACTCATGCTATTTTTTCACGATTTTAAAACAAAAAATTTAAAAAGTTTGATTATTACAACGATAACATGTATTGAATTCATATTTTCAAATGCATTTATCTCGATGGGGAAAACGGTTCAGATGATGCCGTAAAAATAAAAAATGCTCAATTTTTCATGATCTTTCCGAATATATCACTTTTTCATATGATTGTAACTGAGTGGCCTGGTCCTTTAAAGGGAGGCCAGTTTATGATCAAAAAACTTTTTAATTATACTAAAATGTTCAAAGCGGTGCTGAAAAATACTATTTTCAAGTCGAGATCGAAAAAACTTATTTTCGGATGTTTTTTGGCCGTTTTTCATTTCGAAAAGAGTATTTTGAGTGCATTGAAAAACAAAGTCGTCGAAAAATTGTTTCCTTGTGACTGGAATGAGCTGAAATTTACTTCATGGAGGTTTTTGAGATAGGGAATCCATTTTTGAAGGTTTTAAAATTTTTTGAAAAATTTTGCTACTCCAATTAAGGAGGACATCAAATTTTCAAAAATGGGATATCGGAAATTTAAACGATTTTAAAGCCATCAAAATTGAATTTCCTACTCCAAAAACCCTATGTAGTAAACTTCAGCTCATTCAGGACCCACATGTACATACGTTTGTTTGCCCTTGTATTTGTGTATATCTTATTGTTATGAAACAAATTAAACTTTATTAATAGAATATCAAACTTTCTATGAAAAATCGTCCAAAATCTATTTATATTATGCCCATGCATTCGTTACATTACTTTCATTCGTGCCCACCTTACCGGTACAACTGTATAAAAATTTTCTGGCTGATTCTCGAAATTCCTTATGTTTCAATAAATAAATGAGGGCATTTAAAATTCCATTAAATTCTGCGCCGTATTGGATGAAAATACTTGCTAGATCATTTATGAATGGAGATATTTGGAAGTACTAAATTAATACAAATCAATTTATAGAGTAAACAACTAACATAGCCTAATGTTTGAAGTATTGCCGGAATTACGTAAAAGATTGTCATCGAAAACAATGCTAAAGATACGGTAACAAAGACTCTTGCTTGCATCCTTGATAGTTGATTTTGAGCGTGTGATTGACTCACTTTTATGTTATTCAAATTTTTCCAAAAAAGGAATAAACTGGTGAGGTATACGACTAAAAAGGTGAAATGTATACACTCACATTATCACATTGCCTAAATTATTTGAATTTTTTCGGATTCGGATTCAGAATCCTTATTCAGAATCCGGATTCAGAATCCAGAACCCGAACTTATATCCGAATCCAAAATCTGAATTCAGAATCCAGATTCAGAATCAGAATCCGGATTTATATCCGAATCCGAATCCAAAATCCGAATTCAGAATCCAGGTTGGGAATCAGAATTTGGATTCAGAATAGGATTCAGAATCCTAATCCGGAATTCATATTCAGAATCTGAACTCAGAATCCGGGCTCAGCATTCAGAATCTGAGTTCAGAATCCAGATTGAGAATCCGAATCCGGATTCAGAATCCGAAAAAATTCAAATAATTTGAGTAATTTGATAATGTGAGTTTTTGATAATGTGAGTGGTAATCACTAAAAATAGCGATCTCTATCGCTACGATTAAGAACAATTTAATCAAAAAGTATTGTTTTGCAGATTCGATCCCCACCCCTCCCTCAGAATTTTGAACAAAACTTACCAAAGAAAATAATGCTTACAATTCCAGAATAAACTGGTAAAACGCGATGCCAATAATGTGTTATAGGCACTAAACATTCATCTAAAGTCAACGTACTAATATCTGTTAAACTATAATTATTATTTTCTGCGGCTTGGAAGTAGACAACAAAAGTAAGCAGCACAAAAATTATTCCACTTATTATAGCGGACATGACGCATACTTTCTAAAAAATTGTCTACTAACAATTTGTAAATTATTTTTTACATAATTTTGATTGTTGTTATACCAGATGGGTTTCCATATAGCAGCCAAACGATCTATGGCTATCATCAAGGCTATAGCTTGTTCAAGACGGTAACTAACGGCAAAAAGAACAGGGATTGAAATTGAACAAAATACAAAATTAAATTCTACAATGTTGTAGTTAATAGCAACAGCTATAAGGATGCCTCGAATAAGGGTCCCTAATCCTAAAAATAAACTATTACTGATTGAAACTATGATCATATGATCGGTAGGAAATTTTTTCTTGGTTTCTAAATCGGGAGAGGGAATCTTCAAGTAAAGACGCATAGGACAGATCTGATATTCCGTCTTATTGGAGGGGGGAGATCAGTTGGGATATAAGGCCATTTTTTGAAATAACTTAGAAAAATTACCGATTAACACTTCGACTCCACTTAAGTAAGCAATAATCCAGTTACATTGAATTTGACGAAGCTTTTTGTAAAGAATAAACAAGACAATTAAGAATGAATTCCCAAAAATTGTTAAAATTCCACTTATGATGTAATACGCTTGTGCAAATTTTGAATAATAGAACGAATCAAATGGGGGTTTAGAATAAACACTCATATGATCTGTAGAATTGGAAGCCATATTGGAGGCTTATTCGACAAATTTTTGAATGAGTTTAAACTTAGACTGAACAGTATATATATCCTAAATCAATTTGATGATCGCGAACGTTTTTGCAAAATTCAACTTCACAGTCAGCCATCTAGGCCTAAAACTAAGCTCATCATGAGCATCTATAATGCCTTGAGCGCTGTAGAATCTTATACAGTCAACTTTCCATATAGTAACAGCCAAGGGTGAATATATTTAATTTTTTATACAAAATATTCCTCATATAATTAGCTATCCAAAAAGTGGTCGCTCAAAGAAATCTGATTTAACCTCAATTTTGGCGAATTCACCAGCTCAAATTGGAAGGGGTGTCACTATATGAAGAGTTGACTGTTTGTCTGAATATATTAAACGCATTTTTTCCTCAATCTATGTAGATAAGTGTCGAAAAAATCAACTTGTAGTTAGAAAAATCATAAGATTAATAAGCGAAATAATATCTTAGCTCCTCTTACATGTTAATTACATGTTCTTGATGTAATTTTTCCTTTTTCTTTATTTTAAAATGGTGTAATTAATGTCTGAATCATATTTTATAGGCAAGATCATTGTTTCTTATAGAGATATAGAGAATAGAAATCGAGATAGAGAAAAATTTGATAAAACAGCTGCAATTAACAAAAATGGCTAAATGGCTGCAATTAACATAAAAACTTTTCTATCTTATTAATCCATCAAAATAAAATAGGTGAGATGAATTCAATAAAAAAATCTCTTATAAGGTGTCAATGGTTTAAGATGGTTTTAGATGTTAGTACGATGCTATTACGGACATATAGTTTTTGTGAGGCTCATTAGGCCTTAAACATAACATCATGGCAAATTGTTTTTGAGTTATAAAAATAGCTCAAAAACCGTTATCGAAATTTTGATGCCAATTCTTGGATGAATTTCTTAACAAAAAAATTATTTTAGAACCTTTATTTTGGCAAAACTTAGAGCACACTACAGTGCTCCCACAGTATAGTGACACCCCTTAAATATTTCTGTCAAAATTATCAAAGAGCAAAAACTTAATAAAGTGAAGTTGATTTAAATTTTTTGGTGTCAATAAACAAATTTATTGATAATCAGTCAACGGGAATATTCCCGCAACTTTGCCAAATTCCCAGAAATAGTCCCGCGTGGATTCCCTATCCTAAAAAACCCCTATATAGTAAATTTCAGCTCATTCCAGTCCCATATGTACATATGTTTGTTTGCCCTTGTATTTGTACATGTCTTATTGTTATGAAAAAATTAAGCTTTATTTTAAATTTTCTATGAAAAATCGTTCAAAATCTATTTATATTATGCCCATGCAAACGTTACATTAGTTTCAATCGTGCGCACCTTACCGGTACAACTGTATAAAAATTTTGTGGCTGATTCTCGAAATTCGTGATGTTTCAATAAATAAATGAGTGCATTTAAAATTCCATTAAATTCTGCGCCATATTGGATGAAAACAAGTGCTAGATCATTTACGAATGGAGATATTTGAAAATACTAAATTAATAAAAATCAATTTATAGAGCAAACAACTCACATAGCCTAATGTTTGAAGTATTGCCGGGATTACGTAAAAGATTGTCATCGAAAACAATGCTAAAGATACGGTAACAAAGACTCTTGCTTGCATCCTTGATAGTTGATTTTGAGCTTGTGCTTGGCCCACTTTTATGTTATTCAAATGTCTCCAAAAAAGAAATAAACTGGTGAGGTAAACAACTAAAATAATGATCTCTATACGCTACGATTAACCCTCAGAATATTGTTGAAGATTTCGTGTCACATAATCGGCTATCTCCAAAACTACGAAAGCTTTTTACTCGAGGTCTTTTGCAAAGTTGATCCCTCTACTAGACACAACTTTTAAGCTTAAAATCAAGTTCAGGAAATTCCCGCTAGTATGGTGGCCTGAACTCAATTTCACAAAAAATGGGTAAAAAACGGCACTTTTTTTAGTAAGATGTCGCTAAAAAATCCAATTTAAAAGATTTTTCAGTGGGATCTTTTGCAGAATAATTTAGAGATGTCTAGGAAACATTTGCAAAAGACAAATTGGATTTGATCATGTTTTCGCAGAGATATATTAATTTTAAGTTGAGGTTTGGACCGTTTTCTCGAACATAAGCTCGAATGCTTATTAAGTACGCACAAACGTTATATGCCTTATATAAGAAGATGTGTTGGTATGTTTAAAAAATTCTAACTTCTTCACACTGAAGTCAATTTTGATCACTTGTGCATATTATGTTATAGGAACGTCCAAATTTATTAATAGCATCAAATTCACAAGTTGAAACTCTTCCTAGCAAAAGTTAAGCCTCTAAGAACACAGGGTACCCTAATTTTTATTTTTTTTAGGATAAAATAGGATTTACATTAGTTTTAATTGCAAAGTTTAGTATTGCTAAAAAGTAGAACATTCTACCAATACAATGGCACCAAGATGAGGTGAAACGGATTTATGGTTCAAAAGTTTCGGTTAAAACAAGTTTAGAGTCCAAAATGTCTATGTTCGAGAAAACGGTCCAAACCTCAACTTAAAATTAATATATCTCTGCGAAAACATGATCAAATCCAATTCGATCTTTTACAAATTTTTCTTGGACATCTATAAATTATTCTGCAAAAGATTCCACTGAAAAATCTTTTAAATTGGATTTTTTAGCGACATCTTAATGAAAAAAGTACCGTTTTTTACCCATTTTTCGTGAAATTGATTTCAGGCCACCATACTAGCGGGAATCACCTGGACTTGATTTTAAGCTTAAAGTTGTGGTAGAGGGATCAACTTTGCAAAAGACCTCGAGTAAAAAGCTTTCGTAGTTGTGGAGATAGAGCCTATTATGTGCCACGAAATCTTCAACGGTATTCCGAGGGTTAAGAGAAATTCAATCAAAAAGTATTGTTTTGCAGATTCGATCCCCACCCCTCCCTCAGAATTTTGAACAAAACTTACCAAAGAAAATAATGCTTACAGTCCCAGAATAAACTGGTAAAACGTGATACCAATAATATGTTATAGGCACTAAACATTTATCTAAAGCCAACGTACTAATATCTGTTAAACTAAAATTATTTTTTTCTGCAGCTTGGAAGTAGACAACAAAAGTAATCAACACAAAAATTGTTCCACTTATTATAGCGGATATGGCGCATATTTTCTAAAAAAACTGTCTATTAACAATTTGTACAATTATTTTTTACATAATTCTGATTGTTGTTATACCAGACGGGTTTCCATATGGCGACCAAACGATCCATGGCTATCATCAAGGCTATAGCTTGTTCAAGACGGTAACTAACGGCAAAAATAACAGGGATTGAAATTGAACAAAATACAAAATTAAATTTTACAATGTTGTAGTTAATAGCAACTGCTATAAGGATGCCTCGAATAAGGGTCCCTATTCCTAAAAATAAACTATCAACGATTGAAACTATGGTCATAGCATTGGCAGGAATTTTTTTCTTGGTTTCTAAATCGGGAGGGAGAGGATCTTCAACTACACATCCAGATCTGGTATCCCATCTCATTTATAAAAAACCCTCCACCAATTACACTCCTTATACTTCATTACTAATATAAGCACTTAAGGCTAGAGAACTACGAATCCTCCACTGCTCTAGGAAGTAGCTATGTTGTGATTCGGCAGAAAGAATGCTGTGAAACGAGAAATGCCGCAAGCCGTTATCTGATCTTGCATCAGGCTTGTGCAATCGCTTAAGCTGAAGGGGAGCTAGAGGCCGATTTGGAGCTCATTCGGAGCTTAAACCTTATTAAGCTAACTTTTTTAGGGGCCGGCCCTTGCACTCAAGTACCAAGGTCTAACCAACTTCAGGAAGCTATCAATTCAGATATCAACAGATTCTAAAAGATCCACCCAAACACCTTATTTCCCACACAACTGACCTCTCCTCCTCGGAGAGGTCAGTTGAGATTTAAGTCCATTTTTTGAAATAACTTAGAAAAATTACCGATTAACACTTCGACTCCACTCAAGTAAGCAATAATCCAGTTACATTGAATTTGACGAAGCTTTTTGTAAAGAATGAACAAGAAAATTAAGAATGCATTTCCAAAAATTGTCAAACTTCCACTTATGATATAATACGCTTGTGCAATTTTTGAATAGCTGAATGAATCAAATGGGGGTTTAGAATAAACACCCATATGATCTGTAGAATTGGAAGCCATGTTAGAAGCTTATTCGACAAATTTTTGAATGAGTTTAAACTTAGACTGAACAGTATATATATCCTAAATGAGTTTGATGATCACGAACATTTTTGCAAAATTCAATTTCGAATGCTTATTAATTATACATTTTAAAGACTATCGAGTTCAACACGATAAGCTCGAAAATATCTTTTTAGAAAAACAAATCGAAATATCAGCATCCAATTGTAGTCTTTGAACTTTCTCTTTCTAATTTCAGAAAGGTATTTTGTCGAAAATTATACGCTCTTGATGATCTAGTTGGACTACCTATAAATAAGTAAAAGATGAGATAGCTATTGTGCAAATTGAAGAGTTCTGCAACAAAGTTAAAGATTTTGAGCCTGGGTCAGAGGCCTAAGAGCCAGTTTATCCTCCGGTCCCAGAGCATTGTCAAAAGACCAAGAGTTTCTATAATGTTAGGCCCTAGAGCTCTAAGTCCGGCATCGGCCGGACCCATATAATGTTAAGCCTCGGTGGACTCTCATAGGGGGGGGGGGGTCGAAGCCTAAACCTTTGAGGACCTTTAATCAAAGTCGACATTTGAGATCTAAGGATAAGCCTGTTATTTGCCAGGCAATTGCCATTATTTGCCTGGCAATTGCCATTATTTGCCGACAATTGCCAGGTTGGCAATTGCCAGCTTAACAGGTGTATCTAAAGATCACAGTCAGTCTAAAACTCAGCTCATCATAAGCATCTATAATGCCTTGAAGTGCAATGGGAGCTTACTTTGTTTGAATATATTAAACGCATTTTTTCACTCAATCTATGTTAGATAAGTGTCGGCAAAATCAAATTGTAGTTTAAAAAATCATAAATCTAATAGGCCAAATAATATCTTAGCTTCCTATTACATGCTGATTACATTGATTGCACATGGTGTAATTAAGTTTTGAATGCACTTTATAGGCAAGATCATTGTTTCTTATAGAGAAAAATTTAATTAACAGCAGAAATGGCTTATAAAAATAGCTTAAAAACCGCTATCAAAATTTTGATGACGATTCTCGAATGAATTTCTCAAAAAAACCATCGAAAATGGCCTCGTCGATCTGGAGAAAACTTGGAAACAAGTCTTGACCTAAAGTAGCATAAATCATAATCAATTTTACATTAATTTATGACACAAGATGTTTTCAAGTTTTTCCGGATTCCCGAGGCCATTGGTTTTGATGTCGATTCTAGAGTTTTTGTGGGTGCAGAATCCGAATTTGAAGCCCTTTTTTAAATTCGAATTAATCTTCGTAGGATACTGGGGATTTCATGTGTTAAATAAAAATTTGCATAAAAATTAGCCCGGAAAAAATTTTCAAAAATTTCTTCATAACAAGTTTATTTTTAGATATATCTTCGGAAAATTAACTCGTTACAAGATGTAAGAGTTAAAAATTTTTGATGATTTTAGAAAACTATATTAGTCCGATTTTTTTCTTTTTCTAAATTAGCATATATCTTATAAAGCTGCTCATTAGACTCTAAACAAACAATGGTCACGAGTTAACTAATGCACATCAAAAATATTTATAAGGTATGTGCACCTAACATCAAAATTTTAATTTCATGGGATTGTATAGAATTATGTAAAAAATACTATTTTTCATAACTTTAAATGTGTGGTTGGCAATTTTATCCACCCTCAATTTTTACCTTCACGAATGGCACAAAAGTTCTGTCACACCCTAAAAAATATGACTTTAGATTTTTCTTCATAATTTTTAAACCTTGAATCAATACTGCAAGTTTTTGTGCAATTTTTAAAGGACTAAATCCCAACTTTAAAAACCATGTTGTATCTAGAGACTATCATGAGTTTTTGAAAAGTTCGATCTACTCAAAAATAACTTTTTTTAAACATGTATGGCAGTTGTAAT
>JAQGBS010002102.1:0-13849 GCA_034698545.1 Acrobeloides obliquus
CCCCCCCCCCCCCCCCCCCCCCCCCCCCCCCCCCCCATTTCTTGAATAGCCCCTCTGCTTGACTAAATGATAGTAATTAAAAACTAAAAAAAGGTCGCCAATATGCGGATGGGGAGGGGTGGGTCATAAAAACAAAAATTTTCGACTGGGGTCTGTGCAACTGTGAGTCTGTTTCATCAAAAGTAAATAGGGATGAGACAATAGCAGTGCCATAGGCAAGGGAGACATGTCTCCCTCTGTAGCCGGAAAATTTTAATTTTCTCTTTATCATAATGGTCCTTATGTTTTTCATAGAATTGTGAAAAAAAACATTACTATGTCCCTCCTTCCGTCGAGAAATCCTTCCTACGGCACTGTCAGTGATACAGAGAGTGTGATGACAAGAAGTTATATGTCATTCCTCACAGGATGACAGTACAAAAAAGATTAATAGTTCCCTCTCCATGTCTGCAGTCAACAAAAATAAGAGACTCCTTATTATTTTTACGAGGTAAAAAGTGCCTCTAGTCGACTTTCTTATACTACGTCACTAGGTGGGTCAAAACTTGTAAAATTTTGTATGCGTGGGGAAGGAGTGGTAGGAGTGCTACGAATTTGATAGGCCCAAATTAGACTTATTGCTAGTTCCTTGTTTCCCTTTTTTGGCAACTTCTTGAAATTTACATACAGCCCAAAAAACCGAAATTTTGTTATATTTGGACGATTTTTTCAAATTATTTGAATTAAGTGCAACTAAAAAATTCTGGAACTTGGATATGTTGAAAAGATCTTCATTAACTCCGTTGATGTCTTGGACTGCGTCATTGCCATATAAGGTTCTTTATATATTAAAGTTTTCTAAGATACAATAAAAATTGTCTATGCTGTCTAAATATAATATACATTTAATGAGCTATTCAATCAAATTTTAAGAAAAATCATAACGCACAAATTGTATTATCGGCATATATAAGAGGCAGTAAATTGGGATTTATTAGTGTCTACTTTACGAGACATTTCTATACACGTTTTAATCCAAATGTAGTTTATAAAACAGTTCAAAATTTATTTTAGTAATGAAAAAATGTATGTTATCCTCCAATAATAACCATACACTGACTTGTTTTCGTCTTTTTGATCCAATATTTTTAAATCGTCGTAGATTTATTGAACATAAACTGAAAACCGAGCGTGAATTCGCTCCGGCTCGGCTTTGATTACGAGAGGCGTTCTCGAGTTCTCCGAGTGTCGCTTTCGAGCTATCCGAACAGCGCTCCAGAGTTTAATATGCGAATTTGGAAGATCGGTAATTACCGACCTTATTTAGCTGCGATCATTTTCTCAGAAAGGTTAAAACTTTAACCTTTCTGAGAAAATCGAAAAAAACTGTTTTTTTTTTCATTTTTATTTGTTTTTTTGGCACTACTAAAGCTTAGCAACCGCATTGAACGTGAATTTTTTCGAAAAAAATTTTTTCTGATTTTCTTGTAAAAATCGACTTTTTAGGGTAATTTCTTGGCGAAAAATCGATTGCGAGCATTTTCGAAGTGTGAAAAATTAAGTTTGACCCTGAAAATCAGGATAGAACGCGAAAATTTTTCTGAACCAATGGGGGTGTAACATTTATGGCATATTCTCAAAAACATTTTTTTCTAAAAAGAACCTTTCTAGGCCTAATTTTATGTGGGGAATACATTGCACGCATTATCAACGTGTGAAAACGCTTCCTTGACCCTGATTCAGGGAAGGTGGTGGGTGTATTGAAGCGAAAATCGAAATTTTCGGATTTTTATGAGAAAACCGTCGATTCTTAGGTTTTTCTAGGCGGGGAATCGATTGCGTGCACTCTCGAAGCATGAAAACGCTTCCTTGACTATGCTTCAGGGGCTGGGTACTACTAAAGATTAGCGACCGCATTGAAAGTGAATTTTTTCGAAAAATACGCCCCCATCGGTTCAGAAAAATTTTTGCTTTCTACCCTGATTTTCAGGCTCAAATGTAATTTTTCATGCTTCGAAAATGCGCGCAATCGATTTTTCGCCTAGAAATCAGTCTAAAAAGTTGGCTTTTAGAAGAAAATCAGAAAAAATTTTTTTCGAAAAAAGTCACGTTCAATGTGGTCGCTAACCTTTAGTGTAATTACTCACTTGATTTCTTGAAAACGGTTCTAAAGATTTTTTGGATTTTTGATATGTTATGCACCGGAGAGCTGAGCTTGGCATTAGATTCGATTTGCATGTTTTTTAATGAAATTTAGAATGCTGAGCAAAAAGGAGTCTGAAATCTAAAAAAAACTCTCAAGCAAATCGAGCCGGGGAGCGAAGCGATTCGGAGCCGAGCACAATATGGATTCAATCATCATGTTTTTTAATGAAAGTTAGACTTCCAAGAAAAAACTTGAAAACCCAAATCCGCGTTTTCATGGAAAAAGATCTATTTTGTATTAAAATATTGCTTCGCAGTAAATGAAACAAATGATATTTCATTTAAAAGAACTTGAAGTAAACAGTAAACAAACACCTTTGTGTTTGTTTTTTTCATATGAAACAATTGAAATTGATTTATTAGACGCAGGGTTGGAATTTCGCCCGAATTTATTCAGATAAATCCGGATTTACCCAAGGGAATTCTGGGGAAATCTTTTCCCCAGAATTACTTGACTTGAAAAGATGTTTTTCCGTTTTCAAGCCTCGTTGGTGCAGCTTTTCGCTTAGCCTGAATAAAAACATAATCCTACTTTCGATTTCGATGCTGGTCAATACCTACTTCTGACTAGGGGTTCTAGGAACTTCCACAACGGGTTCCAAAACAAAATGCGGAACTTCCACAACATTGTGGAAGTTCTGCATTTTGTTTTGGGACCCATGTGGAAGTTCCTAGAGCCTGATTAGGCCATGGGGCGGGGCTGAACTCTTATCCCATTGTTTAGCATTTTCCAGACTTCATGAACTGGACAAAAACGCGATCTTTGAGTTTCATGTAGAACAAGGAATTTTATGCGTTTCATATACAGTAGCGATAAAAAGTCTTTACTCAAACATTGTAGTAAAGTTAAGCGATTTTGAGTAAAGACTTTTTGTCGCTACTGTACTTCATAATAAATCAATTTATGTTGTTTCATATACTTGCAAAGAAACAAACTCAATGGTGTTGTTTTTTTACTTCAAGAAATTCCTTTAAATGTAATGCATATTGGGGGGGGGGGGGTATAGTTCAGTATACTAGAGCGTGATATGATTTGCTATTTCTAAACATTTTAAACTTTTTTTGGAATTTATCTTTTCGTATGTACAGGCAAAACAGCTTTAATATACAGTGAACGCTCGTTAATCGGGCCACCTTTTAAAGGGGGGAGGTAAGCACTTCCGAAAAAATTTTTTTTGAATTTTTGCAAAAATGACTTTTCTAGGGGTAATTTTATGCGAAAAATCGATTACGCGCATCCTCGAAGCTTGAAAATGCTTCCTTGACCCTGATTCAAGGAAAAATTGGGTTTTTGGAGCGAAAAATGACAATTTACGAGCGTTCACTGTAGTAAGTTTCCATCAGAATCTTACTCGAAAACCATAATTAATTTATACATCAAATGTGAAGTGAAGTGGGAAATAAAAAAAGTGTTCTTAATCAACCATTTTTAAAAATTGCACGTATTATTTCTAAGTCTGGACATATATCTTCCGCGAAATGATTAAGTTGTATTCATTCTCTGTAGACACGTATCTTTTATATAGTGTTCAAATTAAAGAACTTTAGGTAGATTTAAGTAAAATTTTACACGGAAATACATTATTTTTACTTTAACAAGCTATGTTTCGCATGCAATCTATATTATTGTTGCTAAAAGTTATTACAGTATCTAATGCTTTGTTAATGTGGCCTCCAACAATATATCAATTGAAAAGACCATCAGTAAATGATAATGAAATTGTGGCAAAGGTAACTTATCGAACGAAAATTGGCTTTTTATCACACAAAAATTAAATTTTTTTAGCAAAAACATCCATTTTTGATTATTTTTTCTTGAAAAATGCCATTTTTATTGAAAATAGTCTTTTTCGCAGGATTTTAGAAAATATCGCACCCCTAAAAATGCGATATGTCTTTGATGGTGAAGAGCTCCCCTAGCCAACCCTTCTCCCTATCCATTGTCCCCTCCTCTTCCACATTATTGGCTATCCACAGTCCACTTCCCAAAAAATTCAAACAATATCTAAAAAGAAAAAATAAGGTATCTTATTAACGGGGAGACGATTAGGTCATTTACACTTAAAATTTCTACCCTAATCTGCTTTAAAATTTTCTATTGAGCTCATGATTTTTAGCAGCAATACGATTTATCAGTCTCACAAGCAAAATCGTCTGAATCAGATCTCAATTCCAATACCTCAGCACAAAATAATTGGAATATTAAATCTTTGTTTTCTTTGTTGAACTCAAATAAATCGTTGGCTTCTCAGAGCACTACTCCTTCGTCCATTTCAAAATTAGACGAATATGGAAATTCAGACCCATCAAATTCACCTTCACCATCAAGAAAATACAATCCTCTATGTTTCTTCAGTGCATTGCCGTGTTCTTCTAGAAGAAAGGGTGTTTATTATGTTCCAAGAAGAGAAAGTGAGGTCGAACGCCAAAGTTTTTAAGATTCCTGAAAGGAGAATTCAAATTTTGAATAAATAATTGTACAATAGTAGAATGTAATATTTAATTTTTATGTAATGGATTATTTATTACAGCGCTAGTTTATTTAAAATAAATTTATTGTTGAATTCATAAAACTTTTTTATTATGATTACATAAGAAGTATCGACTATATAGCGCAATGGATACAGAAGTCAACCGTCCGTTCTGACGAGTTAAGCAACATTGAGGCAGCCAGTTTTGATCCCACTAGAGTCAAACTTTCAGATGTCGGAAGGTCTATTGCCCAGTGGTATAGGGAGAAGAGGACTAGAGGGCACTTCCCCAAAAAAGGTTGATTTTTTACAACAAAAAAACATAAGGGGGCTCTTATGTGTAGGGATTTTTTTTTAATTTTGGGCCCTACCTCCTTGCCTAGGTCACTATTGTCAGCCCTTGTTTCTAGAACAAAGCAAATGACATCCGTCACAGACATTCGTCACCATTTCTTAGAACATTTTCAAATAGAAAATTTTTTTAAAGGAAAATAATAATGGTAAAAATTCTAGGAGGTCGACTTTTGGGGATTATACAAAATTTTTCTTATTACGATGATGGTTGTCCTCAGTGACGGTTGACTGTGATAGATATCTGTGATAATTGTCCGGGCTGTATTTCATTGACGGATGTCCGTGAAGTTAAATGGTGACGGTTGTCCTAGTTCTCCGTCTCCTATTAATTTTTGGAAACTATTGCGTCATAGTGCCCTCGCCCTTTTAAACTAGCAGAAAATAAATTTTTTATTTATTTCTATCTATTTATCCTAAAACAATAATAAAAATTAAGAGTGTAATATGAATGGCATAAGGCATGTATGGCATAAGCAGGTGTCGAAACGTCCTCATTAATAAGATTTGTTCTTATTAATAAGATTTGTACTTATTTTTACATCTTGTCCTTATTTTTATGTTTTTGCACTAAAAATGCTCAAATTTTTTCAACTTTTCAACAAAAACCGTAATTTCCTGAGTGATTTTAACTTAAAATAAAACATTGTCCAAAAAATTTCGCACCCCTGGCACTTTTTTGCTAAAAACTTCAAGATTTATATTTAAAAAATTTCGAAAAAACAGTGCTTCGACAGGTGAGGACGGGCATTTGGGGACGCGACATTTGAGGACAGACAATTGAGGACGCGACATTTAAGGACGTGACATTTGAGGATTTATTTTGATTTTATATTTATATTTTTTAAAATATTTTTAAATTTTTAAAAAATTCGAAATAAATCTTCAAATGTCGCGTCCTCAAATATCCGTCCTCACGCGTCCTTAAATGCCCGTACCTATCGCAGAGCCGGAGAAACAAAATAGCCAAAGTGATTTTTTCATTTTTGGCGAAAAATTTTAAAAAAATTGAATTGTCCTTATTTTTGGATGAAAAATCTTATTTTTAAAAGCGTTTGCCCTTATTTTTATGATTTCGATATCCTGGGAATAAGGCATTATAACATGAGCAAAGTTACTAAAAGGAAATTTTGAGCTAAAATCATTAAGTTAGTAGGAGAAACAAATGAAGCAAAAGCTATCATGATAAGTTAAAAAAATAAGATAAAACTGAATGACCAACACTAAAGTCATGAAAAATGCGAAAAATCTATAAATTAATGAAATGAAAATTCAAAGATTATACAAAATCAATCTACATAAACAAATATAATTATTTAAACTTTATCAGTTATCAAATACTACTGCGATACCCTATTAAGTCGATGCTAAATATAATTTAAATATTTTTTAAAATTTTGATCACTAATTACCTTGTACAGGATAATGAATCAGATACCAATCATGTACGTACATTAATATTGCCATTGGTTGACCTAATATTAATGATAACCAGACTACAATATTTCCCGCACGACCACCTCCAATAATTTTGTCAGTTACAAAGCTAAGAGGAATTTGAGCTAGCATTCCATTAAAAGCCCATAAACGGAACATATTTAGTGGAACTGAAACCTAAAAATTAATTTTTATTACTACCAGTGTTTCGATTACGTCATTTTTTCAGGATGGTAGTTTTGTTATTTTAGGAATAGGGTCTACGACCAAAAATATGCATATGCAAAAAATTTCATGACAATCGGAAAACTTTAATATCGGGCCGGGATCGAACTCTTGATCTATAAGTTAAATCCTGCCACACTACCCACTCGATCATGTAATTCTGTAGCAGCTATGTACAATATGATACTATTTTTCTCGTCTCGATGAGTTGAATTGAGTGGCGTTAACCGTTTTTAAATCTCGCATTTTTTATTTTCAAGATCGATTTTTTTCATTTTGGACCGCCGTACGGATTAACTGATAACTGGATCGAGCCAAATTACCGACCGGATCCAGCTCTAATGTAAACTAACCAAGTATTCATGGAAGAATGCAGAAATCAAAAATACTGCTCCACTTGCATATAAACGAGAATATCCATTTCCTACCATTGGTTTATATACATGTCGTACTGCCCAGCGATGGACTGGAATATTCCATGTTCTCCACTAAATTTTTTCATTTTTATATAAATTTATTTAAACTTACAAAATATGTAATCGTCCCAGAATTCCAAAAATCTCTAAAGTTAATAATATTATAAGGTGTTCAAAAGGTTTGACATATTTTTACATCCAAATTTTTAAAGCCATATCTCCGGCTCCAATATAGTTTTTTGAAAATTTTAAGTGGAAAAGCGAAAAATTCTCGATGCTACACCTTTTTATTCTTCTTCGAGTTTTTATTCTTTCTAACCTGTAAAATTCTCTGTCGGCAAATCTGGTAATTTCTGCATTTAAATTTAAACTTGAATGAAAGAGTGTATAGAAAATCATTAACCAAATAATATGGTTAGGAATGGCCAGTTTTAAAATTCTTTCAATACATCTACCAATATCCATTTCAGAAAATGGTTCTAGACTATTTCTTACTAAAGGCATTACCCATTGTTGACATAAGGCCACAATAACAAAAGTAAAACAAACAAGCTAAAATTTTAATTTATTATCTTCATATATTTCTGTAGGCTAGGGGGACATATCCCTCCTAACAAGAGTTTAAACCAAACGTTTCTGAGATCGTCTGGGCCACAGTTGCACAACCCCGGTACCCCCACTAAATTCGACCGGGGGTAGGTCATGGGTCATAGATTAGGGAGGAGATGGGTCATACGATGGAGAGAAGATAGGTCATGAGGTGGAAGGGGGGAGAGGTTATCAGTCCCCGGTGCCGGGGGCCTTCTTTTAAAAAAAGGTCGAGTCATAAAAAACAAAAATTTTGGACCGGGGTATGTGCAACTGTGATCTGGACAAACATTCCACGTTTAATGTAGTAGGATTACAACTTTTACTTCTGTTATTCTTTTGGCAATAAAAGATTTCCTTCTACCAGGTGTACGTGGAAATTTGAGCTCATAGCATAAAGTTGGTGCTATCATAAAATAGTATAGATTCGTTATTGTAAGGTTATGTGGATAATTTACTTTATGATCTTTAAATTGCATCTAAATAAAATAACGAAATGGTAAAAATATGTTTATTAATTGAAATGTGCGTTAGTTGGTTGTAGTGTTGTCCCCTGTACACATGAGTACACATGTGTTTGTGTACACGTGTGTACACACTGTGTTGTGTACACATGAGTACTCATGAGTTGAACACATTGACCCCAAATTTTCTTTTGTCATGAATAACAAATCTATAAAGGAAATAAATTCAATTCCTACGACGGTTTCGCTCGTGTGTACATAACACATGGGTACACAAACACATGTGTACACGGGACAACACTGGTTGGTTGTAAAAGTTAGGTGCATTCAGTTCATCCTGGTGATAGAATTAAGAAAGGATATGACATAGTATTATGTAATAAATTAAATCTTGGCGCCTGGTCGCCATTGTTATATTTGAGATTAGGCCCCAACCCAGTTCGTGGCCGGCCCAAAGCCTGGATCCGGGTCGCGGCGTTAGATTTTTGGTATCTTTGAAACAATAAAAAAAGGTAAAATTTACCAAAAAAATGGCCAAATTTTTCATTTTTTAAACCAAAATCATAATTTTTCGCCAAAAACTGCCATTTTCTTTAATTTTAAAATTTAAAACGGCAATTTTCAAAATATTTTCACGCCCACAAATGTGCATAAACAAATAAAAAATATTTTTTAAAGGAAAATTTTTCCTTTTGGAACTCATCAGGTGGCTGTAGTGCTCAAGCTTACAATCACGACTAGCACACCACTCATTATTTTTTGCCCAAAAATCAACTATTGTTTTCAATGTTATACATGTTAGCACGACGGTTAAATGTAAAACTTGCTGATGAAGGGTTTCCCGTTTCTAATGCATAACGGCACCAATAATTAACATGAACATAAGAAATTAATTTTAATGTTTCAACAACAATAATCATTAAAGTTGGTGCAGAGAATATAGGATTTGGCTAAAAAGTATATAAATATTAATGAGATTGTAATTTACTTGACGGTACATAATGACAATTGGAGGTATTGTAATATGGAGCACAATAATAACTACATGCATAATAGCGACTATTTTGTTATTTAAAATTCCACGAGCTTAAATGTAAAATGTTTTATTGTATCAAGTTTTCCAGAAAGTATTTCACTTAGCTTTATTCGGGTGAGAGACTTTTGCGCACCGACATTTGCGCATTTGCACAATAAAGCATGAGCTAACTTTTGCACCGGTTTTCATACAACAATGTGAACTTGTTTGTAGGCAGAAATTTTATAAAGTTCGGTGCGCAAATGTCCGGTGCGAAATCTCTGGTGCGCAAATGTCCGGTGCTCAAAAGTCTCTCATCCCTTTATTCTAATAAATCTCGATTCTAAAGTCCGTTTTCGTCACAATTTTTTTCAGTAGTATGCAAGAGTGTTTTTTCCTAATAATTCTCCTTATATTTTATCCATAATTTTTTTTAAATTTAAAAGCATAATGGATCCTAGGGAAACAACTTATCTTTTCGGTAAGTCCAGAATCTGGTCAAGCTCTTAGCTTTCATTTTATTTTACCTATTAGTTTTTCAATGAAAAAGATTAATAGAATAGTTATGTTTGATCCAATAATTATTAATAAATTAGGCCAGTTTCCAATATCAGATAACATTAATTCTAACCAAGATAAAGGCGAAATTAAAATGCCATATTTTATTAAATTTTCTAATGCTACTCGCCCATTGGAGACTACCTAAAATATTGGTTAAATTTATTAAACTTTTTTAATTTCACCAAAAGCAAAATAGCCAAATTGAAAAACCCGCTATAATTAGTCCAACCAGAAGAACTACTGAAGAGACTATCTTGTGCTATGTGAATTGGTTGATCCGGTGATTCTCTAAATAAAAAAAATTTTTTTAATGTTTTCTAAAAACAATGTTTTTGATCTACCAGTAGAAGTTGTGTAAGTAGAACGGTAGAATCTAGTTGTTCAATCAAAATTAGAATCTACTTTGATAGATCTACTTTAATTAAAATACAAAGTAGATCTACCAAGGTAAAGTCTATCAAAAGTAGAAGTAGATTCTACCAGGCACACCTTGATAGATCGAAAACACTGGCTGAAAACATACATAGCCCTTTGAGAAGAACTATATTTTCTATGAACTTTCGAATCGTTAGTTGAATCGTTAGAATAAGTTGAAGAAATAGAGGGCTTACGCTTTCTAAACTCATAATTGCCATTTGATATATTATTGCTCATGATGATATGCTAAAATTTAATGTTTTTAATTGATACTAGCTTACACTGAAAATCGCTATCCTTATTATTCAGGATATTAGCTCGTTTTGAATCTCAAGATATATAACAATTACCCTTTGGGTAACATGCAAAATAGCGTTAATATGTGTTCCTAATATTGAAAAACCCCACGGGTACAAAAAGTCAGCCATTTTGGGACACAAGTTGGAAAGTTAAATTTTTACCCCTACAAGGAACCCTAACAACATGAATCGCTTTGTTCTAAAACTTGAATGACTTTAATGCGAAAAGTGACAAAACTTGAAACGAATTAATGGGTCCATCATGTACAGGGTGTGCCAAAAAAGTGGATTTTTGGGGCCCGAAAAAATGACCCTTATATATTAGAGGGAAATGACCCTTCTATTAGAGAGCTTCTAAGAGTAATTTATACGGGGAATCGATTTTACGCATTCTCGAACCTTAAAAATGCTTCCCTAACCCTGATTCAGGGAAAATTTGTGTTTTATAGCGAAAAAGTTCATTTTTCGCATTTTCTAAATCCCTTTTTTATCTGAACCAGGGTCAGGGAAGCATTTTCAGTGTTCAGAAATGCACTCAATCGATTTCCCGCATAAACATTAAATTAAAATTAGAAAAATAAATTTCAGGATCCCAAACAACACGAAGTCTACTTTTTTGAGCACACTTTCTTGAGCCTTATCTCTCCTCCGAGTGCATAATGCTCGGCTCCCTGTTCTTGGTAATAAATCGTAAAATTTCTACTTTGAAAAACATATCAACATCAATTCGATTTAACCTTTTCATTAAAACTGCCACAAGGCCCTTATCATCTACTAGTGTTTTGAAAAACAAACTTTCGTTTTAAAAAACTATTTGGAACAAATTGGTTTTGAATGTATTAATTAATTAAACAGAAAGAATGTTTATACAGTCGACCCTCGATTATCCGATCCCTCTAGTAGATTAAAAAACCCTTGATTATCTGACCCCTTTTGAGAGGGATCGAATAATCGAGGTTCTTCTAATCGACGGAAGGGGGTTGGATAATCGAGGTTCGAAATATGCAAATTTTGGAAACAGTCAACCCTGCGAGATAGAACCTAGCAAAATATGGAGTTTGCAAAATTTTATGAAAAATTCGGATTCTGAACTCTGAATCCGGATTCTGGATTCGGGTTTTGAATTAGGATTCTGAATCTGAATTCCGGATTCTGATTCTCAATCTGGATCCTGAATTCGAATTCTGAATCCAGAATCCAAATTCAGAATCCAGAATTTAAAATTTAGAATCCAGAATTCAGAATCCAGAATTCAAAATTTAGAATCCAGAATTCAGAATCCAAAATTCAAATTCAGAATCCGGATTCAGAATCCTAATTTTTTACAAAATTTTGCGAACTCCATATTTTCAAAAACATAAGACAGGTCTTTTGGATTTTTTAAACTTTTTTTGGCCTCTGGAGGAGGGTATCCCTGTACTTCCCATTCGGTACAGCACTAATAAAATCCTAAACACCATGTACAAGGTGTTAAGCGTGCGCACCAATGATTTGGTATTATCTCCGGAACCATGGTGAATTTTTCGATCGATTTTTTCTAATGAAATTCTAAGCAACCCTTAGATCAATATTTCTATAACTCTTTTTAAAATAATTTTAGTGCAACATTATAGTTTATACTTGTTTTATAAACTACAAAAATTTTTCATGTTTTGTGCAACAATATGATTAAAACAAAATCCAATTTTTATTGATAAGCTATAATTTTGCTTTTTCTATGATTACATTAATTAATCGTCATCAAAAATTTATCGTTATATAAAAAAGTTACTGGTTGTTCTTTCAACTATTTTCATACATATGAGGTTTTTTAGCCTGATAATTGATTGAAAAACTAATCGTCATTTTCATTCTCCTTTTAGAGATGCCACTTTTCATTCAATATTTTGGTTGAAAGGTGCAATTTTTGACGTTTCTTTTTCGTTTATTGTTATAGATTTGTTGAGCAAATAATTGATTTTTGAACAATTTTAGAGGAGTGTATTTATTTTTATAGTCTCTTGCTAGTGCAAGAGAAGTGATATAGTGAAAATGTTGTTGTTCTTTGAAACTACGTTGTTAAGCAAATATTTCCTTTAGTTATTAATTATTTTTTGTTCGTTTTACTAAATAGAGATGCACGCTTTAAAAAAATAGAGAAAAATAAAGATGCACGCTTTTAAAAACTTTTGAATTACTGAATATGTTTTTAATTTTTGTAAAATTTGAAATGCTATTTTTTTAAGGGATTACAGATTAGCTTTCTTACCTTTATTTTTTGACTCAAAATGTCGCAACATTGGATCAGCTCAACCACTGGTACAAAAAGTTTTTATGAAGGAGGTGCAGATCCAACAACTCAATATATTACTAAGGTAAAATTTATTTTATACCTACAGAGAAACCTCAACATGGAATTTTTTCCAAAAATCGAATGTATTATTTTAAATGATCAAGAAAAAATATTTTTGGCAATATTCCTAGTGGTCATGGGGACAAAAATTTTTTCTACGAAAAAACCTTACAAGATTTTGACTCGTTTTTTTTGTTTTAAGGCCATGCCTTGGTCATTTAACTCGTCTAGGCCGAGTTGAACCTTTTAATTATTCCGAAACTAAGTCTGAAACTGATGCAAAATGCACAAAAGAAAAAAATTTAAAGACACTTCCGAGCCAATCTTTTTGGAGCATTTTTGGAAATATAACATTTTAGAAAAATGGGTATATCTCGGTATAGAGATGGAATTAAGATTTCATCGACAGCTCGTTAGAAAGCTCTAAACATGAGCTACAACTTTTATCTAGACAACAATAGGTCGATCATGCTTCTATAAAAGATCATATGCATAACTTTTACAAAAACCTCGTATTTTTTAGATGAGTTTTTGACAAAGATCAGCCATTTTGACCCGGTTACGAGAGTTTTCAGCTACTATGATCTTCCCAAAAATGTAGCGCAATTCCAATGAAAAATTTGATATTTTGACCATTTTCGATTTTTAGAAAAAATTCGAATTCTATGTTAAGATTCCCTTGCTAGTCTAAATATTTTAAAATTTTAGATAAGTCTAAAAGAAACAGAGCTTGGAAAAGCCATTCATAAAGCTACTATCGAACAATCACAGGACTCCATTATGCTTGGAGCGCCAGAAGTTTTACAATTTGGAAAAAATTTCATCAATTTGATCAAAGCTAAAAGAGTTTTGGACGTTGGTAAATATTCATATTTGTAGGTCAAGCGATGATGAGCACCGCCTCGCCTTTGAAATAGGCTAAATGCCAAAAATTTGGCCTTGATCATGGAGGGTTAAAATTTAAGAAATTTGGGGTGGGGACCGGTGAGACTGGTTGAATTACCCCCTTCACTATGCCTCTTGCCGAGAGTCTAGATCTAGATCCCTATATCCAAATTTTAGGAACTTTCACTGGCGCTTCAGCGGCTG
>JAQGBS010002103.1:0-13848 GCA_034698545.1 Acrobeloides obliquus
ATTTTACATTTGAATTTCCCGCCAAAACCCTGATTTTCAATATTGGCGGGAAATTCAAATGTAAAATTGCAATTCAAAAATCACGAACTTCAAACGCGGGGGGGCATTTATGAAGCGTTTCTTTTTTTGAGTGGCGTTTCATTTGGCTTTTTTGTGCGTTGGTAAGTGTTTACTGAGCTCTGTTGTTTAGTGGAGTAGCCAGACCCCAGGAATAGGGAGCGGTATTGTATTTAAGTCGCGAAAAAGTGGTCATTTTTTGAAAAAAACATTTTTTCAAAAAAATTTTCATTTATGGGGGTGGGCGGTCTATAAAATTGTTTTTTTAGAAAAAATGAAAAACCACAAGGGAGCCCTTATGTTAAAATTCAATCTCAAACTGAACCGAGACCGCATGCTTGGAAAACCGATTAAAAAACCGTCCGAAATCGTATGTTAAAAAATCGATAAATGATTTTCATTAAAGAACTATCTGACTCCAAAGATTGTAGAAGACTTGCGCTCGCTCGCCAAATTCTATACGCCACATGAACTCTTGGAGGTAGTCGTCATAGCGGTCGTTCGAGGTGTTTAAGCCTTGGGACTTCTTGACCTTCTTCTTCAAACGCATCCAGGTGTTCTCTACATTTTGCGTGTGAGCGCCGGTGTCAGGATGAAGTTTTTACGCTTTAAAAATATTTTTTTTGGATTCCCCGATGAAAATTACCCCCTAGAGGAGCATTTTTTATATAAAAAAATTTTCCGGCCCAAAACCACGTTAGTGGGGCCATCAAAGTCGTATAGTACCGCTTTTATTCAGCCTCTCTTTTAGCTCAACAAATGTTTTTTATCCCTATTGTGGCAGGGATCATGACGATCGTAGCAGGAATTGTTCAACTATACAAGTTCGCAGAAGAGCGCAGAGAAGAACGCACGTTACAGACAAATAGCAATTTGTTCTTGTATCATATGGGTATTGTCGAGGCGATCCATTTTTTCGTTGGTTTCTCTTTGGGCTATTTCATTATAGGGTAAGTGTTTACTGAGCTCTTTTGTTCAGTGGGCTTTAGGACTTTTCACAACGGACATTTCTCAAAGATTTTATTAAATTCGTTGAGAAATGTCCGCTTTTTCGTTGAGAAATGCCCGTTGTGAAAAGTCTTAGAGCCGTTCAGTGGCGTAGTCAGACCCCAACGAATAGGGGGCGGTAATGTATTTAAGTCGCGAAAAAGTGGTCATTTTTTTAAAGTGGTCTTTTTTTGAAAAGCATTTCTTTTAAATTTTTAGTTATGGAGAGGGGCGGTTTGTAATTAGATTTTGCAAAAAAATTGGCAAGCGGAACGTCAAATTATAACCTCGCATTTTGCGAGGTCGAATTCAACTTCGTATTTTTTGCGAGGTTGAATTCAACGTAATGACATTATAATTGTGCATACAGGTCACTCCGAAAATATTTAGCATCGAAGTGTATTCGTGTAGGGCATGGTGTGTAGTGCACGAATATACCCCGTGTTACCCGTAAGAGTGGAGGTCCCTGTGGAGATATGGCATGAAGAAGACACATTCCTCAACCCCCTAAGGTTAAGGACCTCATATTCACCCTAGTTGATCTCTGGCTATACAAAGCCTAGGTCAAAATTGTCAAGCTATGGACTATCTTTGGATCAAGACCTCTCAAACATATTTTACAATTTTTTTGGTTTGCATCTCTACACTTAGAAAAATTTTAAAAAATTTTGGGACCTGAAAAATCTCGATTTTTACGATTTTTTGTTTTGTTTTTAATTCTAAAAATTAAGGAAAGAAGTTTGGACGGAGATTCTTTTTTTGTTTGCAAGAGGACTACACCATCTGCTCAGATATGCGGTTGCTTTTGGCCAAACATATGTTCTCATTGTTCTCGCTGACCATCTTTCCATGCAACCCCATCCAAAAATAGCACTATTTTTTAAGGGGAAAGTTCAAAACAGGGCTGGGGTAGAAAATATTTTCAAATTTTTTTAACAAGTGACCCTCTAGGGGTAATTTTATGCGGGAAATCGATTGCGCGCATTCCCGAACCGTGAAAACGCTTTCTTGACTCTGATTCAGGGAAAAAACCAAAAAATCACACTTTTAATACTTGAAAGGGATCGGTGTTTTGAGTTTTTAAGCATTAAAAGTGTAATTTTTTAGTTTTTTCCCTGAATCAGGGCTTACTGGTAACACGGGGTATATTCGTGCACTACACACCATGCCCTACACGAATACACTTCGATGCTAAATATTCTCGGAGTGACCTGTATAATTGTCTACAAAAGTATGGTTTTTAGAAAAAATCGAAAAACTACAAGGGAGCGTTTATGTTAAAATTCAACCTCAAATCGAACCGAAACCGTATGCTTGAAAAACCGATTAAAAAACCAACCGAAACCGAAGGTTAAAAAATTGATAAATAATTTTCATTAAAGAACTAATTTTCTCTAAAATGTTCATAATTTTAATTCGTTTTAAATCAAAAGTATCATTTTTTCACCAAAAAACTTTTTCTAAACATTTTCATCTTAAAACTGCTTTTCGCGAAAATTTTGTTTAAAAAAACAAAGGATTGTAAAACAGATAAAAAACCGAAGGTTTTTTTATTAAAAAGACCGAAACTGAACTATTGGGCTGTAACATAAGTGTTGCCTTCCAAAAAATATATTAAAAATCGACTTTTTCGCTCGTTTTCGATGAAATTTTTTCCAGTTGTGGGTAAGAGTGTATGCTGAATACCTTCCAATTGGTTTTGTTAAGAATAAGTCATATGTTTTCGTGTCAATATACAGATTTTTTTCAAAAAATGGTGTTTTCAATGTTGCAAATTAATTTTAAAATGTCGATATTTGGTTATAGAAGTCAATTTTTGACGAAATTTTCGACCTTACTGGGTTTTTCTAGGAATCGATTGCTCGCATTTTTGAGGCATGAAAAAACTTCTCTATCTCTGATTCAGAGAATATAAATTTTGAGCCAATTTAGGGGTATACATCTTGTAGGGGTACTTTCCAGTGATCAAATATCAAAAAAATTCCTTCAAATTATTGTTTCTCGACCGATTGGATCGTATTCAGCATACACTCTTACTCACTACTGAAAAAAATTACATCAAAAACGAGCGAAAAATGCTTATTTTCGATATATCATTTGGGCGGCATCAACTTGTTACATCCAATATTTTTATCAGCTTTCCTGCTCTATAATTCGACCTCGCTAAAAATGCAAGTTTATATTCAATATTGAATCTATATAAGTACAAATTGATTTAAAAAATGTTTTTTAAGCTTATGGTACCGGAATGCTGAACATCATCGTTTTTTGTTGTTGTAGCCGGCGGACTATCGATATACAAATTCGCAGAGGAACGAACATCTCAGCGTACAACCGATCCAATCAAACCGTTCATTTTGCCGGTGGGCATTTATGAAGCTCTGTTTTTCTTGTTTGTTTTTTCGATTGGTTTTTTGTATGAGGGTAAGTGTTTACTGACAACATTATTGTGAGCTCTTTTGTTAAGTGGCGTAGCCAGATCCAGGAACTGGGGTATTAAAGTCGCGAAAAAGTGGTCATTTTTTGAGTGGTCATGCATTTTTTTTTTAAATTTTCAGTTAAGGGAGGGCGGTTTATAATTGATTTTGCAAAAAATGGTAAAACGCAACGTCAAATTTCTACTTCGCATTTTGCGAGGTTGAATTCAACCTTGTATTTTTTTGCGAAGTTGAATTCAAACTCGCAGATGTTGCGAAGTCGAATTCAATTTCGTATTTTTTGCGAGTTTAATTCAATGTAATGATCATAATTGTACCAGATAATTTTCTACAAAATTGTTTTTTAGAAAAAATTTTGGAAAAAATCGAAATACCACCATGTTGTGAGGATCGTGGCAGGAGTGATTCAAGTGTATAAATTGGCGGAAGAACGCACATTACAGCCAAATAGCAATTTGTTCTTTTTGCCGTTGGTTATTGTCGAAGCAGTCCATTTTTTCGTCGGCTTCTCAATGGGCTATCTTATGCGAGGGTAAGTGTTTACTTAGCTCTTTTGTTCAGTGGGCTCTAGGACTTTTCACAACGGACATTTCTCAACGATTTTATTAACTTCGTTGAGAAATGTCCGTTGTGAAAAGTCGTAGAGCCGTTCAGTGGCGTAGCCAGACCCCCACGAATAGTAGGTTGTAATGTATTTAAGTCGCGAAAAAGTGGCCATTTTTGAAAAGCATTTTTTCAAAAAAATTTCAGTTATGGGATGGGGGCGGTTTGTAATTAGATTGCAAAAAAAATTGGCGAGGCGCAACGTCAAATTTCAGCCTCGCATTTTGCGAGGTCGAATTCAACATAATGACATCATAATTGTGCCATATAATTTTTTACAAAATTATGTTTTTAGAAAAAATGAAAACCACAAGGGAGCCCTTATGTTAAAATTCAATCTCAAACCGAATCGAAACCACATGCTTGAAAAACTGATTAAAAAACCACCGAAAGTTAAAAATCGATAAATTATTTTCATTAAAGATCTAATTTTCTCGAAAAATGTTCAGAATTTCAATTTTTAATCAAAAAGTATCATTTTTTCACCAAAAAAATGTCTTTTTCTGATCATTTTCAGCTTAAAACGGCAAATTTCTCGAAAATTTTGTTTAAAAAACCGAAGGATTGTAAAACCGATAAAAAACAGAGATCAAAAAAGACCGGAATCGAACTATTTTTTGTCGTTTTTCTTTGTTCTATAGTTCGATCTGTCTAAAAATGCGAGTTTGAATTCAATGTTGAATCTATATAAGTACAAAAATTGATTTTTAAGCTTATGGTCCCGGAATGAACGTCGCGAGCATCAGCGTTTCTTATTGACCGTGCACTCTGAATTGCTGAGGCAACAAGCCATGCAGCGTTATTTGATCCATTTCATTCTAGTTTGCTTCGCAAGTTCGAATAAAGACGTGCTCCTCAGAATAATAGACGTTTTCTACGGCCGCCGCCCGGTCAGCGTGTTCTACAGAATAATAGACGTTTTAGTCACCGCCTGGTCAGCTAATTTTTGTAATTAGATTTTGCAAAAAAATTTGCGAAGCGGAACGTCAAATTGAATCTATCGTAGTAAAAAAATTTTTAAGCTTATTTTCCCGGAGTGAGCGTCGCGAGCGTCATCGCTTCTTTTTGTCCGAATTGGTGATGGAACAAGCTATTCAACGTTATTTGATCCATTTCATTCTAGTCGGAATTGCTATTGGACGTTTTTATCAGCTAACGCCTGGGGCTTATACAAATACGTGAAAAATGAAAAGTGAAAAATGTTCTTCAAATGTGTCTCGAAAGGATTTTTCACTTTTCACTCGTCATTTTTCAGTTTTGAATGGATTTTTCATTTTTCAACTTGGTTTTTTATTTTTCATTTTTCACTTTTTTTGAAAAATCAAAATCGATATTTCAAAAAAGTGAAAAATGAAAAATCCATTCAAAACTAAAAAATGACGAGTGAAAAATGAAAAGTGAAAAATGAAAAATCCTTTCGAGACACACTTGAAGAACATTTTTCATTTTCCACTTTTCATTTTGCATTTTTCACTTTTCATTTTTCACGTATTTGTACAGGCCCCTGGTCACCGTGTTCCACAGAATGGACGTTTTCATCAGCCGGCGCCTGGTCAGCTATTTTTTTTAAAGGTATTGTCGGGAAGAGGGGTCTTTTGTCAAAATATAAAAAATTTCGTATTTGAGTTCCTATATAGAAAAACCCTTGGATACAAAAATCCAGACTATTTGGAAAATTTTGAGTTGGAAAATCTAAAATTAAAAAAATAAAATTCTTTTCCAAATCGCATGAAATTTTTGTATCCAGGGTTTTTCGATATGGGGAACTCTAATCTGGTTAACGGTGTTTTAAATAAAACTTAAACTTTATTTACGCCCACTAGAGGCGCATCAAAATAAACCGTATAAAATCTTAATATAGTCCAAAGTTGATCACAAAATATCATAAAGAAATAGATTTTTTTACAGGTTTTGCAGGTGGAGACGGAGATGCAGGTAAGTCGGATATGAAGGTAGAGACCGAGCCGATTAAAATATCAGGAATATATTAGCTTTATAGTAAGAATATATTAGTTTTATAATAATAATTTTATTGTAATATTGTCAAACCTCTCAATAATAACCCCCCACAAAACTCGACTTTTTTGGATCTAGGTTATTTATTACACTATTTGAGGTGATAACAACATTTTTTAGCAAAACTTCAGTATCGATAAAGTGAAAAATATAATTTTTTCGTTTTCGATAGCCGATTTTTTGAAGTAAAGGTACTTTTTTTGGCCTTTCTGAGTCTTGACTTCAAAGCTTAGTATCTCCTCAGGAACCCATATTTATAGAACCATGACGGGGGTATTCCTAAAAGGTCTCGCAATCCTCTATAATAATAAACACTAATAGTCAGAGCTTTTTGTCCGACCTATAACGACCCCCTCGGGAGGAGTGGCATTTTGTTGTCAATTTTTGAAAATGTGATTGATTTTAATGCAAATGATGTAAAAATACATATTTTTTTGGAATCTACACTACAAAATTGTAAAGAAAATGTGGTTAACCCATCAAAATAGTCTTAAAAAATGGATAAAATACAAAAAGCTAAAAAAAATGACCAAAAAATTTTTGCGAATTTTTTAAAAACTCGTTCATTTTTGGAGTTTCCATAGCCAATTTCTTAAAAAACTGTGGTTAACGACCTCAAATACAAAATAACCGAGATCCAAAAAATCGAGTTTTTCTATATAAAATGAACTAAATCGAGGTTTGACTGTAATAATAAATTTAGTGTAATAAAAAGAACCAAAAAATAATGAAAATTTTGTCTAAAATACTGAAGCAAAATTAATTTTTTGAATTAAGCACTCTACAATATTGGTTTCGGTAACATAAAGGCTGTAAAAAAATCAGGCTGATCGCAACCATACAAATTTTACTCCATCGGAGGACACTAAATACAAAAATTAGCCCCGAAACCAATATTGGGGGTGTTTAATTCAAAAATTCAACTTTTCGCTTCGAGAACATTTTCGCCAATTGAATATTTTTTGGTTCTATGGTTTTTTTAAATCTTTGTGTACATATGTTTATTTGTTTTTTAAAATAAAACTTGTTTATAAATAGTATTTGTTGTTATTTACATATGTATGCAGGGTGTCACAAAATAACTGATGATTTTGAAATTAGCGTTGATGACCTTGAAAATTATAGAAAAATTTTTTGGAAACAAAGTATTCGGGGGAATTTTATGCGACGAATCGATTGCGCATATTTTCGAAGCATGAAAAAATCTACCCGACCCTAATGATTTTTCGATCCGAGCACTAAGTCATCCGCCCTTCTCCGATTGCTTCGGAGCGCTTCCTAGTGCTTCCGTGCACTCCGAGTGCTTCATAGTGTTTCCGAGTGCTTACGAGAAATTTTATTCTATTTTTTAATTTTTTTTAAAAAGCTTTTAAAATTTTAAAACACGATTTCTGTAAGAATCGACCTTTGGTCTAAGGCCGAGTGTACACTTTTTTGTGATGTCATGTTATCTATCGATTTGTGTCGAAATATTGAAAATCCCTGCGCGGTTATTCCTTTTTAGAGATCTTTGTTGTCATTAACTTCTTAGGTGAGAGTGAAGGGGCGTTCAGAAACCTTTTTTGTTAATCACCATCTTTGACTGTAATAATAAATTTAGTGTAATTAAAGGAACATAATGACAATTTTGTCTAAAATGGTGAAGCAAAAATTGTTTTTGTGAATTAAGCACTCTACAATATTCGGGGCTCATTTGTGTATTTAGTGCAAAAATTTTTAGTGTTGTAAAATTTCTATGGCTGTGATTTCAACCATAAACCTTTAACATAAAGGCTGATCGCAGCCATACAAATTTTTCCACCGGATGACTGGTCCTTTAAAGCCGCGAATTTAGATTTTAAAATGATACCAAAACATGCCTTTAAGGTTTTATCAAATTGAACCTACACTCCAAATACAAAAATGGTAATTTTCATGTTTGAGGAAAGACTTTTGCCGTTAATGTATATGTCTATACATCTAAACAAAAAACCCTATGTTTATGTTGACATTCGGATATAGGATATTTTAAGCTACAGAATTCCTAGAAGCTTTGCTTATTTAAAGGCACATGGTTACTACCTCTAAGAGTTCGAAAAATCGATTTGCGATTGTTTTCGTTTCAATGCACTTTCAAAAGTTTTATAGAAATTAAAAAAATAAAAGTTAATAAAAGTTAAGACTAAAATTTATGAAAACTTTATTGAAATTTTGGCAAAGGGGTGCAATTCAAAGTTCCGCCATCGGCCACGAGGTTGGCCCCGGTGATGTAGGTGGCATCAACGGCCAAGAACAAGATGGCTTTGGCTATTTCTTCAGGTTGTGCGTAGCGTTTCATCGGGATCAGAGTGTCACAGGCGATTTGTTCCATAAATTTGTCTTGTTCGGGGGTCAACCCCTGTTTTTGGCCGAATTCTGTGACGACGCCACCGGGACTAAAAATTTGGGCATTTTTGGAGTTGTTGCGCCCGATCCTGAGATTCGCCTCACTCAGAGTCGGATGCCCGAATCCCCGAAGTAGCGATCCTGGTGGGAACTCTAAATCGGGCGCAACAGAATGAAACAAGGCAAAATCTATGGTCAGAAAATTTAAAAATCTGATAGAGAAAAAATAGCAGAATTCCTATGCATAAAAAGAAATAAAAAGAGCCTGTTTTAAACATCATACTTCAATGTGTTGATTCGAATCCCCTTAGCCGCTAAGGGAACAGAATAACAACGTCCATAGTGATCCAATGCAGCTTTAGCCATCGAATAGAATGTGAAAAAGTCGTGCTAAAATCAATAATTGATCTCGTGGTTGTCTAAGACGTAAGGGTAAAAATGGGTTTCTCCTGGTTGAGATCTCAATCAGGAGAATTTTCACAGCTCTGAACGCCCTCCTTGTAAGCCTAAGTCTAAGACCCATTGTGCACTAAGTCCCAATAGGGTTGACATAGTGAGGCAGCATGTTTTTCGCAAAAATCATAAAGACCTACACCACGAATTCCAGCAACGCTACTAATGTTGACAATATTTCCCTTGGTTTTTTCAAGATGCGGGATTGCCAAACTTGTAAGGATTATAATGCTAAAATATGGCATTTTTAATTGGCTTTTAGAACTTGTTCTTTCTATGTTTATATTTTAGATTATTTTTGACTTTTCTAAAGCTTTTCCTATGAGGGTTTAAGAATTTTGTAATTTTTCTATTCTTTAAAGGGGGACCCACTTTTATATCCGAATCTCTGAAAAAATTATTTTTAAAAAAATGACTACTATAGGGTTAATTTTATGCGGAGAATCGATTGCGCGCATTTCCGAAGCGTGAAAACACTGTTTTGACTTTGATTCAGGGGAAAAAATCTTGATTTTTAACACAAAATGGCCGAAATTGTGGTTTTTAACACTATTTTGTGTTAAAAATCAAGATTTTTTCCCCCTGAATCAAGATCAAAACAGCGTTTTCACGCTTCGGGAATGCGCGCAATCGATTCTCCGCATAAAATTAACCCTATAGTAGTCATTTTTTTAAAATAATTTTCTCAGAGATTCGGATATAAAAGTGGGTCCCCTTTAAAGCTTTTTAAGAGACACTTTCTTGAGTGTTCAAAGGTTGCCTTAAACAATTAACAAAATCGAAAAAATTGAAACAAAAAATTTTATACATTGTGGTTACGTAATCATTGACCTGACCTCCCCCCTCTCCCCCCCCCCCGTAATCAATCGTAATCATTTGGGTACCCCCTCCCCTCCTACTTGATTACGTAATATCTGGATAACCCCCTAGGTTCGAATTTCGTCTCTTAAATGACTTTTCTAAGTCTATTTAGTTAATTTTTCCGATTCAGGCGCTTGTGAGTTTTCCTATGATTTTTTAAGGATTTTCTTACCTCTTTAAATTGACATCAAACAAATAGTTGTAATTTTCAATATCGAATCGCTCAACACCTGGCTTTGATCCCATAGCTGCATTATTCACCTAAATTTTGTCTTTTTTATTTTCGATTCCCCTATCTTACCAAGACATCAATCCTTCCAAATTTCTCCAGCGTTTTATTAACGAGGTCTTGACAAGTTTTCTCTTGTTCGATTAGCCCCTGGACGACAAGAATCCTGCTGTCAGGAACCCCATTGAACTTGAGTAGATCCACGGTTCTTTTGAGGCTTTCGGTAGATCTTCCATGAATGGTAACCAAAGCCCCTTCTTGGGCAAAAAGTAAGGCAGTTGCCTTGCCGATTCCGGAACTTGAGCCTAGGATGTCTGGATAAGAAAGAAGAAGTTAAAGGAAACATACCGGTTACGATAGCGACTTTCCCACTAAGTTTTTCCATGTTTAAACGGTACATACAAGGTTAGGATGACTTCTTATAAATGTGGAAGAATAGGTCCGCTTTTATAGCCAGAGATCTGGCATCACTTTTCCAGACTCAGGCGCATGTTTGGACCAAAACAGCGCCACCTCAGGTCCAAAACAAAGTGATTTTTATCTCATCTTTCAATTTGGATTGAATCCTAGCCCAAAAGCTTTATAAATTTTATTCCTATCACGTCTTCATCACGTTCTCGCAACAAAATTTGGGTCTAGGACGTTTCTACCCAAAGTTTCCTATCAAAACAAAAGGCGCAAAAAAGGAACAACTTGAGCACAAGCACAAGAATAAACCATCTTATCTTTCAAACATCAAGGAGCTATTTTCCATTCCCAATGCACCTTTACCAATGAACTATGTGCATATGCATTCAAAGTCTGTTTGATGTTTGGAAGTGTTTTAGCCAAGCAAATGCCAAGCCAAAATAGAGAGCAAGAAATCGAAGCTTCTCGGATTTTGATGAAAATTTACAGGAATGTTCGGGAGAATGTATTTCATCGATATATGCCATTTTTAGGTCATAAAAGTGCGATTTCACGGAGTTATACGCGTTTTAAATTTCGAAAAATGACTTAAAATTGGGGATAGTACACCTTCTAAGCTCCTAAAGGAATTTTAGGAGTTTGAGAATTTGGTCGGGAACGGCTTTAAAAATTGTTTCGAGCATCCTACTTTAATATTTTCTAGGTTTTGTCGCAATCGTGAGAAGAAAATTTTCTAGTGCCGGTAGGTGCGAGTTTTTAAAGATATTGTCTCTTAAACTTTAAAAAAATTTTAAAGACAAAAACAGAAGAAAAGTTTTTGGGAAGGGGGAGTAAATCGCATGTTTCGGTTTTATTTTTAAATTTTTAGTCCTCTAAATTAAAATTTTATCGATCATTTAAACTTTATAGCAATAAATACAAAATGCTAACCAACAATTGAATAATCATATGATTCATAAAATATTAAAAATTATTCAACTGAGAATGATTATTAATCTAACATTAAAATTTGATCTCCAGTTTAAATTTACTCTATTTAAATCATTTTATTTTATTGCTAGTGTGATAGCTTTAAAAATTTTTAATGGCAAAAATATATAAACTTATTTGTGTGATGGCGATTTTAGTTGCTTCTACGAATGCACTAAAAGTAAAAATTTACAGGGTGGCGCAAATGAAACCGGTCACCTTGTTTCTTTTAGTGGAGATCGGTATGATTAAATCGGCTTGGGATGAGCGATAACTCATTGAATTCCTGAAATCACGCTGAACAACTTTGTAGAACATTACTTTTTATGAAAACTTTTGTAGGATGCATAAAAGTGTTTCAAGAAAAAGCGCCTTAAAATATTTGGTGTCTATAGGCGTTCGTCCGTTCTTTCGTTCGTTTGTCCGTCCATCCGTTTGTTCGTCCGTCCATTCGTTCGTTCGTCCGTCCGTCCGTCCGTTCATCCGTCCGCCCGTCTCTGAACAAATATTGTTCTTTTCTCTTAAAATATTGTTCTTTTGATGGGGCTTTTGTATTCCGATATAACAATCAAAAAAACAATATTTTTAAAGAGTTTTATGCATCTCACAAAGGTTTTCATAAAAAGTGATTTTCTATAAAATTGTTCAGCATGGTTTTAAGAATTCAATGAGCTATTGCTCATCCCAAACCGATTTATCTGACCGATCATCAAAAGAAACAAGATGGCTGGTTTCATTTGCTCCACCCTGTTGTCGGGTCACGGTGTTTTTTAGAGAAAATTGGCACACACTCGAAATTTTAAAAACGAGTAATGACATTATACTCAGCTCAACCAGGAGATAATATACTAGTGTCATATTGTACACAATAGCAGAATCCCATGGCATAGTGGTAATGTGACAGATTTGCAGTTTATAGGAAATTGGACAACTTTAATTTCAAGCTGTGATTCGAACCTAGACCTATAAACTGCAAATTTGACACTTTACCAATCAGCCATGAGATTCGGTAGCCTCTGTGTACAATATGGTATTTACTCGTCTCGTTGAGCTGTGTTTATTGGTAAGACTCCCATCATGGTCCCCAAGTGGCGTAGGAACCTTTTCGACCTGGGTGGGCACTCCCTCCCCTATATAAGGCCCTTATAAATTTTTGCACGCCCTTCATCAGGCAATAACATAAGCGGGTACCCTTATGATTTTTTTCAATTTTTCGTTTACTACGGATGGGCAGTGCCCTGTGTGCCTGAAAAAATAATTGTTTAGTGCATGAGCTGTAATAGCAACGATCCACTCAAGAAAGCAACAAAATGCAACGCGACAATTATCCCAACCGAAGTATGTCCTGCTCATGCAGGAACTCTTTTGAAACCCGTGTGCATGACAACTTTCACAAATGGCATAGTAACACAACGAAAATGCGATTTGAAAGAACGAACTGGAAGCTGTGTCATTTTCTCTCTTCTTAATATGCTCACCTGTTATTGTAATGACAAAGATTTGTGTAACAACCAAATTAAGCAATAATTTTTTTGATATTATTATTTTAGTCAAAGCTATATTTTTTAAATAAAAATAAAATTTTTAAAGGAGGTGGTGCACTCCCAGTTCGGTGATCGAAAAAATTTTTTCCTAAAATTTCTTAAACATGACCCTATAGGGGTAATTTTATGCGGGGAATCGATTGCGAGCATTTTCGAAACGTGAAAACACTTCCCTGACCCGGATTCAGGAAAAAATTAGGTTTTTGAAGCGAAAATGGTCATTTTTTTACTGTATCAGGGTCAGGGAAGCGTTTTCACGCTTCGGGAATGCGCGCAATCGATTCCCCGCATAAAATTACCCCTATAGGGTCATGTTTAAATAATTTTCGGAAAATTTTTTCCGATCACAGGGGCATGCACCTCTTTTAAGAATTTTAGTTTAAAAAAAGGTTACGATTCAATTTTTAAAATTTATTCAATCATTTAATCACGTAGATTGGGCTAGGACGCTAGACTTGTGGAAATTTCTCCTCACCTCTAAAATGCGTGATTTTGAACAAAAATTTCCGACTTCAGAACCACGTCATTTCCGGCCGTTAATCCGAATAGTACCGAATGATTCTTACTTTTCATGTCTATAAAATTTTTTTGCACCTGCGATAACTTACTTATTTCTTAGAATAGAGGTCCAGCTGGTGATAGATATATAAGCTAGAACCAATCAAAATAAATTTACTTTATCTCTAGTTAATAGAATTTGGGTACCCCATAAAAATTGTTTTTGATTTTGTGGGTAGATTTCAAGATGATGTGTTCACACCTCTCCTACTTGCCTGATTCGAATCAAACAGTCGATTTATGTGACATTGTTTTTTTATTTCGAAAAGCCACTGTATTTACATTATGGCAAGTCATGCTAGTGCCAATCTTGGTCTTAATCATCACGACATTTTATAGAAAAGACAAAAATGACATTAAA